>NW_026844056.1:636495-683139 GCF_029531705.1 Pantherophis guttatus | reverse complement strand
AAGAAGAAGAAGAAGAAGAAGAAGAAGAAGAAGAAGAAGAAGAAGAAAATCAGCAATTAAAAAAAGCATGTGAAGGCTAAGCTCGCCCCGAATCAGGTGAACTGGTAACGGCGGCAGCGGGAGACTCCGCCCACCTGCCCGGGCGTCTCTGCGCATGTGTGCATGTGTGAGCATGTATGCACCCACAAACAAACCCGTAGAGACCAAAATTGAAACCCGCTACTGGTACATGTATGGAAATTCTCAACCAACCAGGCCAGAGGTGTGTTTCCACAGGTTCTGACCAGTTCTGGAGAACCAGTAGCAGAAATTTTGAGTAGTTCGGAGAACCGGTAGTAAAAATTCTGGCTGGCTCCACCCCCATCTATTCTCTGTCTCCCAAGTCCCAGCTGATCAGGAGGAAATGGGGATTTTGCACTAACCTTCCCCTGGATTGGGGAGGGAATGGAGATTATACAGTATCCTTCTCCTGCCATGCCCACCAAGCCACACCCACCAAGCCATGCCATGCCCACCAAGCCACACCCACAGAACTGGTAGTAAAAAGTTTTGAAACCCACCACTGATCCAGGCAGTGATGAAATCCAATTTTTTTTACTACTGGTTCTATGGGTGTGGCTTGGCGGGCATGGTGTGGCTTGGTGGGTGTGGCAGGGGAAGGATACTGCAAAATCCCCATTCCCTCCCCACTTCTGGGGGAAGGATATTGCAAAATCTCCATTCCACCCCATTCTGGGGCCAGCCAGAGGTGGCATTTGCCGGTTCTCTGAACTGCTCAAAATTTCCGCTACCACTTCTCCAGAACCTGCTGGATTTCACCCCTGCATTCAGGTCATGTCTCAAAGGTGCTTTTCCAAAAGGCAATTGGACTTTATGGTTTTTCTTTGAGGACATTTCACTTCTCATCCAAGAAGCTGAGCTGAAGAAGCTTCGTGGATCAGAAACCAAACGTGTTCAAGAAAAAGAAACAAAGTCTAGTTGACTGTTGGAAAAGGCCAACCATGATCTGGATGATTCAAAATGTCCTTAGCCAATTCTCTTGTACCACAGAAAGTCCAAAACTCTATTAAACATGACAGGTTTCTATCTATGCAATTTATTGGTTCATTATTTGGTTTTACCGGAATGCTTTCCCTGAATGTCAAAGTTCTTCAGCCATAATGATCACATCAATGTGACCACTCACACAGTTTCAAACAGAATAACAGAGTTGGAAGGGACCTTGGAGGTCTTCTAGTCCAACCCCCTGCTTAAGCAGGAGACCCTATATCATTTCAGACAAGTGACTGTCCAATCTCTTCTTTAAAACCTCCAATGATGGAGCACCCACAACTTCTGGTGGCAAACTGTTCCACTGGTTAATTGTCCTCACTGTTAGGAAGTTTCTCCTTAGTTCTAGGTTGCTTCTCTCCTTGATTAGTTTCCATCCATTGCTTCTTGTCTTGCTTTCAGGAGCTTTGGAGAATAGGTTGACCTCCTCCCCTTTGTGGCAGCCCCTCAGATAATGGAAAATTGCTATCATGTCACTTCTAGTCTTTCTTTTCATTAAACTAAAGTAGACACACCCGATTCCTGCAACAGAATAGGGCAAGTGTACAGAATATAGTTTCCTGGAATTGTCTATGGAGATTCTCCAACATCCAGGTCATGGTTGTCCCAAAGGTGCTTTTCCAAAAGGCAAATGGACTTTCTTTTCTTTTGTTTTTTTCCTTGCAAACTTTTCACTTCCCATCCAAGAGGTTTCTTCATTTCTGACTGAATGGTGAAGAAAGCAAGGATATGATTTGAAATCCCAGCTTCTTCATTTGTTCAACAAGCAAAGCCTGTTTGGTGTCACCTATAGATGGTTGGCTGGTTTGGTTTGCAAATTATCACACTGGACAAAGCTAAATCACTTGACTAGTTCAAACTCAAGCTCAAACTGTCCAAGGAGCTGCTGATCCAGTTCTATAGAGGAATTATTGAGTTTGTCATCTGCACCTCTATAACTGTCTGGTTTGGTTCTGCAACCAACAAGACAGAAACAGATTTCAGAGGATAATTAGAACTGCAGAAAAAACAATTACTTCCAACCTGCCTTCCATTGAGGACTTGTATACTGCACGAGTCAAAAAGTGGGCTGTGAAAATATTTACAGACCCCTCACATCCTGGACATAAACTGTTTCAACTCCTACCCTCAAAACGACGCTATAGAGCACTGCACACCAGAACAATTAGACACAAGAACAGTTTTTTTTCCCGAACGCCATCACTCTGCTAAACAAATAATTCCCTCAACACTGTGAAACTAGTTACTAAGTCTGCATTACTATTAATCTTCTCATTGTTCCCATCACCCATCTCCTCCCACTTATGACTGTATGACTGTAACCTTGTTGCTGGTATCCTTAAGATTTATGTTGACTGTTTCCTAATATGATTTGATTGCTTATTTGTTCCCTATGACTATCATCAAGTGTTATACCTTGTGATTCTTGACTAATGTGTCTTTTCTTTTATGTACACTGAGAGCATATGCACTAAGACAAATTCCTTGTGTATCCAATCACACTTGGCCAATAAAGAATTCTGTTCTGTTCTGTTCTGTTCTGTTCTGTTCTGTTCTGTTCTGTTCCATTCCGTTCTATTCTATTCTAGTTGATGTTTCAATGTATTTTGTGTCTCCAAAAATGGGTTAATTCGGTTGAACGTGTTGAGTGAACACTGCCATACTGGAAAGAAAGAGAAGCAACTGCCTTTGGATATGAAATCCAGGTATGGTTAGGGCAGAAAGAAGCAGAGAAAAAGAGTTCCTATTACTGTAGAAATATCATTGTTCCTTGTGGGCAGCAATAAATGGGTATATTAGGAAAAGAAAGACCATCATTTGATTTCAAATGAAATGCCCAGAGTTCCCATAGATGTGAATTCATCTCTGCTACAACCCTAGACAACTCATTATTTGAGAAGGATTGTGCAGGCTTGTTCGTCAAATATTTAGCATTACGCTCACATGGTGTTTCCTCAGGAAAGTCTTTTATCAACCTGAGCATCATAACGTTCCCTCCGGATAAGAATCTACCATCTGCTGGAATACCATTATTATCCTATAGCAGACCAAAATGACAGTGTGTCATGAAACATCTTCACCCTTCTCCTTGACTTCTCCTCACCAGGGACAGCTCTGCATTTTCAGGGTCAGGGAAGGCAAACTAAGCCATGGAAGATGATGTCAACAAGGCAAGATAGTGTTATGCTCTTAAGGCCCCTCCAAGTCCATGAGCTGATGTTGGAAAAGGATCTGAAGAATAAGCACCCCAAGCTCCAACAACTAAGCAGGGAAAGGCCTGGTTACTAGCTGGATGGGAGGCTATTAGGAATAGCAATAGTATTTTATGACAGATACAAGTGTAAACATAATTATAAATCCATGAAAAGGATACGAATAAAAGAAAACATTAGGACAGGGATAGTAGGCACGCTAGTGCGCTTATGCACGCCTCTTACAGACCTCTTAGGAATGGGGTAAGGTCTACAATAGGCAGTCTAAGGTTAAAGGTTTGGGGATTTGGGGAAGAAACCACAGAGTCAGGTAGTGCATTCCAGGCATTGTTACTGAAGTCGTATTTTCTGCAGTCTAGTTTGGATCGGTTTACCATGAGATTGTATCTATTGTGTGCTCTTGTATTGTTAGATAAGGCCTTTCCTATTTTGACTACTTGCTGTTTGATAGGAAGGCAGCTATCCACTTATGCAGGAATCCGGAAATGCCATAAGATTTTAGTTTTAGAAGTAGCTTGTCATGGACCACTGAGTTGAAGGTTTTACAGAAGTCTATATAAATTTTATCTATCGATTTACCCTGGTTGAGTTTTGAAGTCCATATGTTTTTGCAGTGTAATAGTTGCAGATTGCAGAACATTTTTTTTAAAGCCAAATTGCTTGTTAGAGAGTAGGTTGTATATTATATATACAACCTACTTACACACACAAACACACACACAAACACACACACACACACACACATTATATACCACCCATTTATTGGGTGGCATATAAGCTTAGATTTATATACCACCCAATAAATGCTTTACAGCCCTCTTGAAGTGGTTTATAGAGTCAGAACACCCCAACAATCTTGGTCCTCATTTTATTGACTTCGGAAGGGTGGAGGGCTGAGTCAACCTTGAACCGGTCAAGATCGAACTTCAGGCTGTGGGCAGAGTTAGCCTGCAATACCACATTCTAACCACTACGCCATTAAGGCTCTTCCCAGAACCATAAACTACATTGAGTTTACAATATAGTTTACAGTTCTGGGAAATCCTAGAACTGTAAACTATATTGAGAAGTTGAAAAGATATCCCAGAAGGAGGGCAGGGCAAGCCACGTTTATGTAAACAGAGAGTAAACTCCTTCTCCCTTCTAATACTGATGATGTTACCTAGTTGGGTTATGCAATGTCTGCAAGGAAACAACCAAGCTCAGAGAACAGCAAGGACCCCACAAACAACTCTGTAATGGTTACCAAATAAATTAGACTGAAATTAGAAAACAAGAGAGGCAGCGAGGAGTAGATAAATTGACGAGCAAAACTAAGACAAAAGGGTGGCTGAGACTAGGACTTTCAGGTTCCTGCAGAATCTTATAATTGGATATGGGAAATGTCTAAAATCTAAAAACTGCCTTATCCACCTGTTTATAGATGAGGATTGTGGTATTCATGTTGTACTCTATACTGAACACATTAACGGGCATCTGGAAGAATGCAATGCAGATAATGCTTACTTAGAAACCAGTGGTAATCCTAAAGTACACTACTGATATGGTCTCAAAAGTATTAGTTGGACTGGGATGGGGGCTTACAGAATGACAGAAACCAAGGTTACCATATCAGGGTTGCAGAAGTCCGGACCACCACTAGAGGGCACCAAATATATTTGTTGCCCTCTAGTGGTTTAATTTGTAGTCAGAGTAATGTATCCTAAACCAGGGGTCATCGACCTTTCAGACGTCAGGGACCACTAAATTCATAATTTTAAATTCCGCAGGCCACTAATATGATCTGCCTAATGACTGGGTGGGTGGGTGTGGCAAGGTGGTCATGTGACTGGATGGGCGTAACCAACTTGATGTCACTCGTCTCGAGGGGCGCCATGCTGGCCTCCACTTGTCCCTCCCCTCCCAGCCACTCCTCGCCTGCCCACCTGGGCTCCTTAGGGCCCCAACAGGAAGCAGTTGTTGGAGCTATGCAGCCACCACGAGAAAGAGTTGGCAAAACAGCTCAGTTCAGATTGGATCTGGCCGAGGAGGAGGCTCAGCAGAAGCACCTCATTGAGGACTACGAGCATAGGCTTTCCAAGCAGAGGGAAGACTTGCGGGAGTGCAAGGTCAGGTACCGGCACCTGGAGGCTCAGCAGGCTGAGATGGTCAGCCAATTCCAGGCATGAGGGAGTCCTACTGGAACAAGGCCCTCTGACTCTTCGCCACCAGCAGCACTTCCCTCCAGCCTTCGCCCAAAGCCCCACACCAGGAGGCTGAAGCAGACCCTGAGTCGGAATTTCTGCCCCCCTCCGACTAACACAAAAAGGGCCCTGAAGGGGGGAAGACTCTGCAGCAACACAAATGCTCATTGTACGTATCCGGCCCGGGGGCCGCAGTTTGAGGACCCCTGATTTAGTGCAATATAAAAAATGCAAATAATTTTTCTATGGACCACCAAAATTTTCTCGCGGACCAGCAGTGGTCCATGGACCACCAGTTGGTGACCGCTGTCCTAAACAGTACATATCTTCAGAAGCAAAGGACATGATCCAGCCAGGTTAATTCACTTTTTAAAATCTCACTGGTTTCAGTGAAAATGAAAATGGCACATTCTTAACTTGCGTATTCGAATAAATGTAACTTCCTTTGGCATGATTGTGCCCAAATTAAATTCAAAGACAGAGTGAATGGAAATCCTATTCTATTGTATATACTAAAGATTTTAAATCTAATTGTTGGAAGCAGGTTATAAACAAAGTTCTGGCTCATATCATAGAAGTCTGGCTTGGCAAATGAGGATAATTAATGGCCTCATTTTTCAGTTAACAAAGAATTAGCATGTTGCATTTATTAATAAAATATGCGGTCATAAATAGTTACAGATTGCAAACGATCGTGTTTCAAGCCCCTTTGTATCTATTCTGGCTGAGCGTTCGATGAGATAAGCACATGTTTTGAAGATGGGGGAAAAAAATAGAGGGACTTTAAGAAACATGGAGGTCACACAGTGCCACCAAAAAGAAAGAAAGAAAGAATTAAGCATGTGAGGGAGGATTACCAAAGCTGGCTTGCAGCCAAACAGATAACCACTAGATGACAACAAAGTGCCACAGAAAATGTTTTGCTCTTTTCCGCCAACTACAGGATATCTTAATTTTTGCAGCCTAGTTGGTGGCTTACAGAAGAAGGTAAATGGAGCAGGTGAGTGATCTAAATATCTACTGCAACGCTCTCTACATGGGGCTCCCCCTGGGGTGCACCCGGAGGCTCCAGCTGGTCCAGAACGCAGCCGCGCGGGGGATTATGGGGGCGACGAGGCGCTCCCATGTGACACCTCTCCTGCGCGAGCTGCACTGGCTCCTGGTGGTCTTCCGGGTGCGCTTCAAGGTGTTGGTGACCACCTTTAAAGCGCTCCATGGCTTAGGGCCGGGGTACTTACGAGACCGCCTACTGCCACCAATAGCCTCCCACCGGCCAGTACGCTCGCACAGAGTGGGCCTCCTCAGGGTGCCGTCTGCCAGACAATGTCGGCTGGCGACCCCCAGGGGGAGAGCCTTCTCTGTGACGGCGCCCACCCTCTGGAATAACCTTCCCCCAGAGTTATGTATAATAACAGACCTCCGGATTTTTCGTCGGGCCCTGAAAACCTATTTATTTCAACTAGCTGGGCTGGCTTGAGCTAAATTTTAAATTGATTTTAAATTGGGTTGTTTTAATTTACGGCCAGAATATTTAATTATTTTAATACTGTTTTTTAAAATTTGTATGCTTTGTTTTTACTTAGGCTGTGCACCGCCCTGAGTCCTATTTGGAGAAGGGCGGTATAGAAATTTAAACAAATAAAATAAATAAATAAATAAAATAAATATGGTTGCTTCAGTTCAGGTTATCTTAAGGATAAAGGGGCCTACTCATTCTTTGACAGGTGATCAGGTAAACGGTTATTATTCTCACTTTCTCTCATTCTCCGTAGAATAAAGTTCTCGCAGTTCATAAGTTACATTTTAATAGATTAACAGAGTTAGAAGAGACCTTATAGGTCCGTGATGACGAACCCATGGCACGCATGCCACAAGTGGCATGCATAGCCATATCAGTGGGCATGCCAGCTGAGCTCTGCCGTGCATGTGTGTGCCAGCCAGCTGATTTTCAGGCCTTCTGGGCCCACCAGAAGTAGGGAAACAGGCTGTTTCCTGCCTCTGGAGGGGCTGGGGGTGGGTGGGGAAGGCCCGTTTTTCTTTCTTACCTGGCTCCAGATCCTCTCTATGCATCTGCGGAGGGCGAAAACAGCCTTTCCCACTCCCTCGGAGGCCCTCCAAAGGCCTGAAACGGCCCATTTCCCAACTCCCAATGGGACAGGAAGTGACATTTTTTGCTGTCCCCAGCCTCCAGAGACTCCTAGAGAGGCTGGGGACAGCAAAAAATGTCACTTCCTGTCCCACCAGGAGTTGGGAAATGGGCCATTTCAGGCCTTTGGAGGGCCTCTGAGGGAGTGGCAGAGGCTGTTTCCGCCCTCTGCAGATGCATAGAGAGGATCTGGAACCAGGTAAGAAAGAAAAATGGGCCTACCAGGCCATCGCGTGTCAGGAGCGGGGGGGGGAAGAGGGGGTTGCGCGCGCATGCGCAGGGCAGGGTGCATAGAATTATCAGTGTGGGCACGTGTGCGCGTGACCCTCCCCCGCCCCCCCCTCTCCTGGCATGCGATGGCAAAAAAGTTAGCCATCACTGTTATTTATTTATTTATTTTATTTATTTATTTTTAAATTTGTATACCGCCTTTCTCCCTGAGGACTCAGGGCGGTGAACAGCCAAGTAAAAGCATAAACTACAAACATTAAAATACAATTAAAAAGATATATATGAATTTGGCCCCATGATTAAAAACAATAACAGACAATTAAAAACATTTTAAAAAGTGTTAGGCCAGCCCGGCTTGCTGGAAAAAGAAGGTTTTAAGGGCACAGCAGAAGGCACCGAGGTCTTGGATTCTCCTTATCTCTGGGGGCAGCTGATTCCAGAGGGTAGGTGCCCCCACAGAGAAGGCCCTCCCCCTGGGGGTCACCAGCCTACATTGTTTGGCTGATGGCACCCTGAGGAGGCCCTCTCTGTGGGAGCGCATAGGTCGATGGGAAGCCGTTGGTAGCAGCAGGCGGTCTCGAAGATAACTAGGTCCTATGCCATGGAGCGCATGTTATAGGTCATCGAGTCCAAACCTCACTCAAGCAGGAGACCCTACATCATTTCTGACAAATGGCAGTCCAATCTTTTCTTGAAAGTCTCAAGTGATGAAGCTCCCACAACTTCTGAAGGCAACTTCTGTTCCATTGGTTGATTGTTCTCACTGTCAGAACGTTCCTCCTCATTTCTAGGTTGAACCTCTCCTTGGTCAGTTTCCATCCATCATTCCTTGTCTGACCTTCAGGTACTTTGGAAAACAACTTGACCCCCTTCTCTAATTCAAATTTGCTCAGGTTCTTCCTTGAAAAAAACATAGAATTCTAAGTGGCCTTGTAGATCATCTAACCCACTTGCAGATCTTCAGGGCACTCAACCACCCTAGAGATGATGAGTTTCTCTTTGTGAGGGATAACTTGTCCATTCTCAAAAAGCTTCATCTGATATTCGATCAACAGCTGTTCTCTTGCAGTCACAGTCAAAATTACAAACTTTATTCTTTTTGACACTGTGTTGTGGCCCACCAGCTCTACTGGCAGCTGACTCAGACAATGAAGAGGTTGGGGAAGAACTTGGGCGAGCTCTGGAGTCTGGGGAAGGCTCTGATGGATGCTCTGTGTCAGACACAGAGATAGAGCCAGGGCCATCCAACATTTCCGAGCCACTGGAGAGGCAGCTGCCTTTGGAGGCTGATATGACTGAGGAGGAAGAACAGCTGGGGCCTGGTAGCTTTTGTGTTATTTTTGTGTAAAGTGTGATTGTTGGTTTTCCCAGTCACATGACCACCAAGCTGTGCCCACCAAGCCACGCCCACAGAACTGGTAGGGAATTTTTTTTAATTTCACCACTGCATAAGGCCCCGCAATTTTTTCCTTTGACTCACAGAGGTGAATATAATCTCATATTTGAACCAGTAGCGCTAAACATAAATATATTTGGTTTCCTAGAATGCAATCTAACTACTGCATTGAATTGAATGGGAATTTTGCCATTGGGGACAGCATTTCCTCATACATTTGCAAGGCTTATTTGGTTGCCATGGAAACTAAAATTGTCAACAATTAGGTATTGGTTCTAAAAACTGGCACCCAAAAATTTTTAAAAAATAAAAAAAATTAGCAGGTATCCAAAGAGATCTCCTGTTCAGGTTTGGACCTGCAAGACCAAAGTAGGACAGAAGAAATATAGTTATGATTATCTTGCATTACATGTTACAGCAACATATATCTTCTCAGACTGCACAGAGATTCTGCAGTGAGTGAGAATGGAATGGTCTTCATAAGAAGATGGGAAGGGTGACAGTTTTTCTTGCAACTTATCATCTTGATGATCCATGATCAGAAATTTTCAGAATTTGGTTTTTTTGGCTGAGTGGTTAAGATGCTTAGTCTTAGAACATTAAAGGTCTACAGTTTGGCTGTTCGAGACCGGAGTGCTGTCAGATGGCATGAGCTCTTGTTCTTGCCTCAGTTTCTGCCAACCTAGCATTTCAAAAGCAAATGCAAATGCAAGTAGATGAATAGATACCACATGTAAGCATATAGGATGATAACAGCGTTCTATGTTTCGCTGTACAGCTCTGTGCTGTAGTGTGATGTCATGCTGGCCACATGACTGCAGAAACACCTCCAGACAATGCTGGCTCTGTTTGGTTTAAGGAACAGAGATGAGCACTGCCCCCTAAAGTCAGTCACAACTAGCAGAGTAAAAACCCACAAGAAAACCTTTATCTTTTTTAATACCATATAATTTTGTTGCAGGATCCAATCTGGGTCTTTCACCAGGACCAGAGGTTTTGTCTTCTGAGCTTTCAGACTTTTTCTGGAGCCAATCTTCAGGGAACGTCTCTCTAACAGAGTGTGTGCTGTTCTGTGTGTGGTATTGTGCCTGTGGCAGGTGGCTTTTTAGATGTATTCATCTACTTGCATTTGCATTTGCTTTTGAAATGCCAGGTTGGCAGGAACTGAGGCAAGAACAGGAGCTCACGCCATGTCACAGCACTCAGGTCTCGAACAGCCAAATTATAGACCTTTAATGTTCTAAGACTCAGCATCTTAACCACTTGATGGCTGGCTTTAAGTCATGTTTGCCTGTGCTGCCCAGCTCTCGCCTTCTAAATACTTGATAGGCTGGTGGTAAATCAGCACTCCTGTTGACTGACGAAGGGCCCTGTTTCCCAGGCTTCAATCACTTCCCTGGTTGTTTTTGTGCCTGCTCGTCCAACAATCTTAGTAGTTGCAAAATTGAATGTGTGTCCTTATTCATTGCAATGTGAAGCTACTATGAGTTTATATCTCTTCAACTGACCACTCACTTGTGTTCTTGAAATCTGGTGGTTAGCTTCCTCAGTGGTTGCCACAAAGAAGAGGAAGTCAAGCTATTCACCTGCCTGAGCAGTGGGTTGGACTAGAAGACCTTCAAGGTCCCTTCCAACTATGTTATTCTCTTCTCTTCTCTTCTCTTCTCTTCTCTTCTCTTCTCTTCTCTTCTCTTCTCTTCTCTTCTCTCCTCTCCTCTCCTCTCCTCTCCTCTCCTCTCCTCTCCTCTCTTCTGCCCTGCTCTGCTCTGGCTACTCTTCTCTTCTCTTCTCTTCTCTTCTCTTCTCTTCTCTTCTCTTCCCTTCCCTTCCCTTCCCTTCCCTTCCCTTCCCTCCCCTTCCCTTCCCTTCCCTTCCTTCCTTTCCCTTCCATTCTATTCCTCCCTATCTGTCCTTCATAGTCATAGCAAGTCCACACAGGGGATTCAATAGATGACATTGGAAGTAATACAATTTTGTCTCCAAATTTTAACAACTATTGCAAGGACACCAAGGGCATTCCCCAAAGTTCAAGCAACCCATCCTTTCCTTTTCTAATCTCTCCAGCGGGTCATCCTGTGCTTCCCAGTCATTATCTGGGAGACTGTGCAAACTCTCTGGAATAGTTGTACCTTTCAAAAGCATTAACTTGGTCCCAATAGAAGAGAACATCTGCACCTTAGAGTTGAACTAAGGAGTTCTTGTTGCTCTCTGAGCTTGGTTGCTTTCTTGCAGACGTTGCATTACCCAACTAGGTAACATCTTCAGTACACCGAACTCAAAAGACATCAAGGCCTCCACAATTAGGGTGGCCATTGGTTGACTCACCCCAAGGACCACTCTCATTGAGACAACCAATACCATTCAGTTGTAAAGGTCACCCTGATTCAAGGACAAGCTTGCTTTTACCTCCTTACTAATGGTTTAAATCTTTCATTCCCTACTAATGGTTTTATGCAAGCAGTGTTAGCACCATTTGGAATGCCGCTATCATTTGCACTGGGCCAGAAGCAGAAGTTGAGAGCCAAGTTTTCAAAGAAGGAAAATTAGATCTCTCCATTTCTGTCTTGAGTACATGACAGTTGGTTGTTCTAAAGGTGCTTTTTTTCAAGGCAATTGGACTTTCTGATTTTTCTTTGAAGACGTTTCACTTCTCATCCCATGAGAGCTGAAGAAGCTTCTTGGATGGAAGTGAAATGTCTTCAAAGAAAAACAAAGAAAGCCCAGTTGCCTCTTGAAAAAGCACCTTTGGGACAACCATGACCTGGATGACTGACAAACTCCATAGACAGGACAGTTGATTCCTTCTTAGCCTCGGGGTTTTGTTGTGTTCAGAACAAGTCCCTGCTTTCTTCTACATGATCTCTTTGCTTTCTGTTGGACTAAGGTCTGGCATCCAAGTTCACTGGGTAATAATAGATCAGCACAGGGGTGAAATCCAGTAGGTTCTGACAGGTTCTGGAGAACCGGAAATTTTGAGCAGTTCGGACAACCGGAAGCGGAAATTTTGAGTAGTTCGGAAAACCGGTAAATATCACCTCTGGCTGGCCCCAGAGTGGGGCGGGAATAGGGATTTTGCAGTATCCTTTCCCTGGAGTGGGGTGGGAATGGAGATTTTGCAGTATCCTTCCCCTGCCACACCCACCAAGCCACGCCCACCAAGCCACACCATGCCCACCAAGCCACGCCACAGAACCAGTAGTAAAAAAAATTGGATTTCACCACTGGATCAGCATTTTTTCAACCTAATCTTCTTTCGGCTGCTGTTATAAGAAAAGACTGAAAGATAGAATGCTAAGTATACCACCTTAAAGTCCTGGAGGACTTATGGAAAGTACATCAACTTCTAACAATAAATAAACACACAAATAACATCAAATAATAAATAAACACCGGAGAAATGGAAATAAAAATGAATT
Source organism: Pantherophis guttatus (assembly GCF_029531705.1). The sequence goes on along the minus strand of NW_026844056.1, from coordinate 670,504 downwards.
GCGCAAAGCAAAACAAACTGAATTTGAAAATAAACCAGGGAAATGGCTAGCCTATAAATTAAGAGAAGAAGAAGAAACAAAATAATATCAAAACTTCAAGAGGGAGACCCCGTTATTAACTGATAATGTGGCAATATCAAAAATGTTTCAGCGGTATTATTCCAATTTATGTAAAAGACATGGTATTTGTTTGGAGAAATTTTTTTTTAAAAAAAAACAAAATCTACTAAGGATTACAGAGAAACAAAGGGAAACTATGAATGAACATGGATAACATTAAGACACGTTTTTGAAGCTATTAAAAAAAGATTAAAATAGAAGAGTGTGATGGATTATTGCATTGTTGTTATAAATGTTTTGAGGATGAACTTTTACAAACTTTGCAAAATATGATGAATTTTATCTTACAGGGAGGAAAGATACCTGTGACTTGAAAAGATGCAAATATAACAGGGTTACAGTAACAGAGTTGGAAGGGAACTTAGGGGTCATCTAGTCCAACCCCCTGCTCACACAGGAGACCTATACTAGGGATTCGAACCGCAAAACTGCCAACCTTTCTGATCGACAAGCTCAGGGTCTTAGCCACTGGGCCACCTAATCAAGTTACCTTAATATCAAAGAGGGACAGAATTGGCTTCAACAAGAAATTATACCCCTGAGTTAAAATAAATTGTTGCCAACAATCCTAGAAAATGATTTTACAAGAGTCTGTTCATGAACATCAGTGTGGGTTTTTACAATGTTGGAACTGTTTATTTTATTTTTATTATTTATTATTTATTTATTTGTTGAGTACGTATTAGATAATATATATAAGTATAAGCATGAATTGAATACATAAAATGAATACAATTAAAGGAAACTTTAGTGTGGAAATGGACAGACTAACATTTGAAATGAAGGATAAGGTAGACTCAAAATGTTATATAGCGTGGAATAGGTGGTATGATTGGATAACTCGTAGAAATGAGAGTAAATGTTAAATTCTATATGATAATAACAATGAACAAATATGCACTGTTAATAAGATAATGGACATGTGACCAAAGTCACTCTTTCTTTTTATGTATTGTCATCTGTATTAATATATATGTATCTTGTATATACATGGTATAATATTTTACTTTTTATTTATTTATTTATTTATTGGTTCGATTTATATGCCGCCCTTCTCCGGAGACTCAGGGCGGTTTATAATGGGTTAAGCAATAGCCTTCATACTTTTGTATATACCTGCTTAGTAGGGCTTTCGGGGCCCCCCCAAGCGGTGTTCTTTTTTATACAAAGTCAGTTTATTGCCCCCACAATCCAGGTCCTCATTTTACCTACCTCGAAAGGATGGAAGGCTGAGTCAACCTTGAGCCTGGTGAGAATTGAACTTGCAGTAATTGCAGGCAGCTGGTGTTACTTAACAGTACTTTAGTCTGCTGAGCCACCAAGGCTCGAAAGAAAGAAAGAAAGAAAGAAAGAAAGAAAGAAAGAAAGAAAGAAAGAAAGAAAGAAAGAAAGAAAGAAAGAAAGAAAGAAATCCCTAGCCCAGTGAAGCCTACTAACAAACACTCAGTCCTATTGTACCATGTGAACTTATTTCACATTGGCCCACCCCGCAAGTCAATCGTACTATGTTGTTGTAGAGTTATTTTTCATTCAGGAGTCTTGACAGTCCATGGATAAAAACCATTCTTCAGCCTGTTTGTGCAGCTGCCTATGCTTCTATATCTCCTTCCCGATGGCAGGAGAATAAAGACGGGCTGACCAGCGTGTGAGTCGTCCCTGAGGATTTTCCTCACTCTTCTAAGGCAGTGGGCCCTAGCGATGTCATCTAGTGGTATCAGGGACAGCCCACGATGTTTTGTGCTGTGCTCACCACCCTCTGTAATATCTTTCTATCCGCGGCTGTCAAGCCAGCATAGCACACTGTAATGCAATGAGTGAGAATGCTTTCTATTGTGGACCAGAGAGCGTGGGGATGTGGTGGTTCAGTGGATAAGATGCTGAGCTTGTCGATCGAAAGGTCGGCAATTCAGCGGTTCGAATCTCTAGTGCCGCATAATGGGGTGAGCTCCCGTTACTTGTCCCAGCTTCTGCCAACCTAGCAGTTCGAAAGCACGTAAAAAAATGCAAGTAGAAAAATAGGGACCACCTTTGGTGGGAAGTTAACAAAGTTCCGTGCACCTTTGGCATTGAGTCATGCCAGCCACATGACCACGGAGACGTCTTCGGACAGCGCTGGCTCTTTGGCTTTGAAACGGAGATGAGCACCATCCCCTAGAGTTGGGAATGACTAGCACATATGTGTGAGGGGAACCTTTACCTTTACCTTAAAAGGAGGTCATCAGTTGTTGTTCCACTTTACTTTTTTGCAAGACCCTGAGGAAGTGGAGTCTCTGTTGGGCCTTTGTGACCACCTGAGTCGTGCTGATTTTCCAGGTGAGATCTTTGCTGAGGTAGACTCCCAAGAATTTAAAGAAGGAAACTCTCTCCACACAGCCCCCTTTGATGTAAAGTGGGGTAGGTTCCTCTCTCTTCTTCCGGAAGTCTAACACCATCTCCTTTGTTTTGCTGACGTTCAGGTGCAGGTTGTTTTGTAAGCACCATGTGGATAGTTTTTGAATCTCCCCCCTGTACGCTGTTTCATTTCCAGCTGTAATAAGACCAGTGGTGAAATCCAATTTTTTTTTTATTACCGGTTCTGTGGGCGTGGCTTGGTGGGTGTGACAGGGGAAGGATACTGCAAAATCTCTATTTCCACCCCACTCCAGGGGAAGGATCCTGCAAAATCCCATTCCCTCCCCACTCCTGGGGAAAGATATTGCAAAATCTTAAATAAGACCCAATATGGGAGGTATCATCTGCAAACTTAATGATCACAGTAGTCCACTCCTCTTAAACTTGGCAAGGTTGAGAAACATCATTCTAGAATGTTTTGAACAGTGCAATATAAAACAAGTTGTGCTATTTATTTATTTTTATTTTTTTATGCCGAGAAAGCTTTTGACAATTTGAATTGGACTTTTCTATATGTTTTGGAAAATATGAACTGGAGACCTTTTTGCACGAAACAGAAAAAAAATGCAATTATGGTATATGGTTTTGATGACTAGAAAAAAATAGAATACTTTTAAAAATGTAAGTAATGATGTAAGCATAGTGTAAGAGGTTAATTTACATTTATATTTATAACTGCTGGGAAATAACATTCTTTCTTCTTTCCGAACTTTTGAGTTTATCTTTTTTTTTTATCTCTTTCCTTTTTCTCCTTTCTTTTTTCTAAGTAGTAATTCTTAGCATTCTCCTTAACATTTTTAACAAAGTTACATCAAAATTATAATAAATAAACACATGCAACATCATTAAACAATGTGTTGCACTATTTTAGGATGCCTTAAATGTTCTTAATCTGTAAGCAAATCCTCATACCTTTATCTGTGCAAAACAAGGAATATTTGCAAATGTTTTTATATCACTAAAAAAGCCAGCTCATTGCTTCCTTCCCTTTCTTTCCACAGTCTAGGTAGTCAATATTTCTGTGTGTGTTTTGACTTTCAGGAAATACTAAGATCATGGTGAAATTAAAGGAAGTATTTATTTCTTTTGTAGCCTAAATGTATCCATTTAAAACTGCCCTGATTTCAGTGTAATTTATTCTCAGTGTTAAAATTGTCTTGTTATTTCTAAAGAAGCCCCTGTCTGATCATCTTAGACAGGAGAGGAATGAGCTGTGGTGGTGCAGTGGTTAGAATGCAGTATTACACCCTACTTCTGCTGACTGCCAGCTACCTGCAATTTGGCAGTTCGATCCTGACCGGCTCAAGGTTGACTCAGCCTTCCATCCTTCTGAGGTCAGTAAAGTGAGGACCCAGATTGTTGGGGGCAATAGGCTGACTCTGTAAAATGTTTGGAGAGGGCTTAAAGCACTGTGAAATGGTATATAAGTCTAAGTCCTATTGCTATTGCTATTGCAGAGTAAATTATAATACATTCAGTTACTCTTCAATTGTTTCTATTCAACAGGACAAGCCCCTTTTCTGTTATTTGTTCCTAATAAATTACAGTTCCTCATTTGTCCCATTCATATATTTTGTGAAGTATTTGGGCATATTTTATTCATATAGCTCTCTGATAGCTAGATAGTTAGGTAACAAGCTTAAATAGTTGCCTAGATGGTTAGCTAGATAGCTAGATAGCTAGACAGAGAGATGATAGATAGATAGATAGATAGATAGATAGATAGATAGATAGATAGATTAGATAGATAGATAGATGATAGATGATAGATAGATAGATAGATAGATAGATAGATAGATAGATAGATAGATAGATAGATAATGGATGGATGCACAGATAGATGATAGAAGATAGATAGATAGATAGATAGATAGATAGATAGATAGATAGATAGACAGACAGACAGACATATTCATAGTCAGTTGATTAAGTAATATCTAAATAAACAATAAATATAATGTCTAAAAAACCTAGCGTTGAACCTGTTTGCATTGCAGCTACAAGAATAACTAGGCCCATCATCATGCTAAACATTACAATAAGCCTTTTTTTAGTGTTGCACTATTTCTTTTCAAAAACATCTATTTCAATCACTTTACTCCTATATCAGTTTACCTTGGGCTTCTAAAGAATAACCTCTCTGCTTAACCACCCGCGCATTCTCAAACTTTTCTTCCCCATGGAGCCCCTTTAAATACTTTGTGTAGCCACAGACCATGACCACAGATCCCCAAGACTTCACTCAAGATGTAAATCATACATTCTTTCGAGCGTTCATGGACCCCCTGTGACAACATCAGCCCCCACCCCACCCCCAGGGCTCCGTGCACCACAGGTTGAGAACCACTGGTCTGGTCTATTTCATGTTGTGTTTCAACCAAAGATGTTATTGTATCCTGCCCAGATCTCCAGATTTCATCTCATTTGGAGGAGGAGGTAGGAATTTGCCTGGACCCACTATGTAAACACCAGAGGGGCAACCCCTCCCCCAAAGCCTTTGAGCCTTATCTGGTCTTACCCAGGTGAAAGATGCCAGTCGAAAGAGATACCTGTATTATAGGCAGACAACAATAGAATAGAATAGAATAGAATAGAATAGAATAGAATAGAATAGAATAGAATAGAATAGATTGCGGAATGCGGAATGCAGAATGCAGAATGCAGAATGTGGAATGTGGAATGCGGAGTAGAGCAGAACAGAACAGAGCAGAGCAGAACAGAACAGAACAGAACAGAACAGAACAAAATGCGGAATGCGGAATGCGGAATGGAGAATGGAATGGAATGGAATGGAATGGAATGGAATGGGGAATGGGGAATGCGGAATGCGGAATGCAGAATGCAGAATGCGGAATAGAGTAGAATAGAATAGAATAGAACAGAACAGAACAGAACAGAATAGAGCTGGAAGGGACCTTGGAGGTCTTCTAGTCCAACCCCCTGCTCAAGGAGGAGAACCTATACTATTTCAGATAAGTTACTGTCTAGTTCTGTGATGGCAAACCTATGGCACGCATGCCCAAAGTGGCATGCGGAGTAATGTTACCTGGCACACATGCATCGCCCATTCCTCTTCTAGGTTTCTGGCGCGCATGCGTGCATGACGATCAGCTGGCCTTTTTGCATGCAGCAGTGCCGCAAACCAGAAGAGCTGCTTCCCTTTTCCTGCGTGAGCATATGCGCCAGACAGACGCATAAGCATGTGCACCAGAAACCCAGAAGAATAGCTGGCCTGTGCGCATGTGTGCACCAGAAACCAGAAGTTCATTTTTCGGCACATGCATTCACCCTGGGCAGCTCCTCTTCTGGGTTGCGGGCCAGACGAGCTCGTGTGCGTGTGCAAAGCACACACAAAGCGTGTGTGCTCCCTTTTCGGCCCTCAGTGCCAAAAAGCTTCGCCATCACTGGCCTAATCTCTTCTTAAAACCCTACAGTAATTAGTTTGAATTCTATACCTGTGGGTCTCATTGTTCACACCTGACACATCTGGGCAGAAGAATGGGATTCCTGCCTTTCCAGGAGGAGGTATGGGGAGTGAAACGGCGAAACCGTCTTCTTTTGTTTTTTTTGTTTTTTTTAGGTTTTGCTTTCTTTTGGTTTTTTTATCACATCGTTTCTTACCGAGGCTGGAGAAAAATGCATTCCACGATGGCCAAGCAAGGCAACAGGGATAGGACAAAGATTTGATGTTTGTTTGCTTGCTTGCTTCCCCAGCGATGAGAGTGAAGAGCAATGGAGATGCTTTGTGGACCATATTTAGAAAAAAAAAAACATATCAGGACCTGTTTTGTTTTTTCCCCTCTCTCCATCTCTGTTTTTTTTTTTTAATCCATCCTTCTTTCTTCTCTTTAGCCCAAAGCAGGAACTTCCTTTTCCCATCTGCTTTGATTGAGTCTCTTATGATGGAAAGGAGGGGGGCAGAGAAATGGGCAGAAGCTGGCATTATTGTTTCTTTTCCTCTTTGTCTCTCTCTCTCTCTTTAAAAAAGAAAAATCTTTGCGGTCCCTGGCAGAAATGAAAATCATTAATTAAACGTGCAAACAAACAAACAAACAAACAAATCGTCCAAGCAGCTTCGGCTCTGTGGCAAAAAACCACTCTCTGGCAGCTGACTGTTTCTGTTTTTTCTCACCTCTAAAGGGAATCAATACGACTTTAAGCTGATTTCCCCGATGGCTACTATTCTTGTGTAGCATGCCTGTCACTGCAGCCATTCCATTAGCTCATCGGTCCTACATTCCTACCTCCTCTCTTTTCTCCCTCCTCCCTCCCCAACACCCAGCCAGTCACTCCCAGCCTCTCCTGCCTGTTTTCTCTGCCACTGGTACAAACACGTTCAGATCAGGGGTGAAATCCAGCAGGTTCTAACAGGTTCTGGACGAACCGGTAGCGGAAATTTTGAGTAGTTTCGGAGAACCAGCAAATACCACCTCTGGCTGTCCCCAGAGTGGGGTGGGAATGGAGATTTTTGCAGTATCCTTCCCCCAGGAGTGGGGAGGGAATGGGGATTTTGCAATATCCTTCCCCTGCCATGCCCACTGAGCCACACCCACAGAACCGGTAGGGGGAAAAAATTAAATTTCACCGCTGGTTCAGATTCTTTTTTTTTTTTTTTACACCTCCACGTTTATTCTTTGTCTTCTCTTTATCCAAGTCGTATCTATTCTAGTGTGCTCTCACAAGTGCTGGGTGCAAGTTAACGTGGCTAGATAACAGAATTACACAAGCTGGAAGGGACCTTGAGAGGTCTTCCAGTCCAACCCCCTGCTCAAGCAGGAAACCTTATATCATTTGGCTGTCCAGTCTCTTCATAAAAAACTGCACTGATGGAGAACCCACAACTTCTGAAGGCAAGTTATTCCACAGATTAATTTTCTTTTTAAAAAGCTCCAGTGATGGAGCGCTCAAGATTTCTGGAGGCAAGCTCTTCCACTGGTTAATTGTTCTCACTGTTAGGAAGTTTCTCCTGAATTCCAGGTTGCTTCTCTCTTTGGTTAGTTTCCATCCATTGTTTCTTGTCCTGCCCTCTGATGCTTTGGAGAATAATGTAATCCCCTCTTCTTTGTGGCAGCCCCTCAAATACTAGCCAGACCCAAATCCTGCAGCCGTTCTTCATATTCGCCAGTTGCGTCCCTTTCTGGATCGGGACTCCTTACGCACAGTCACTCAGGCACTCGTCACTTCCCGCCTGGACTACTGTAATGCTCTCTACATGGGGCTCCCCTTGAGGAGCACCCAGAGGCTCCAACTGGTGCAGAATGCGGCCATGCAGGGGATTATGGGAGCGAGGGGGCGCTCCCATGTGACACCTCTCCTGCGTGAGCTGCATTGACTTCCAGTGGTCTTCCGAGTGCGCTTCAAGGTGTTGGTCACCACCTTTAAAGCGCTCCATGGCATAGGACCTGGGTATTTGTGGGACCGCCTTCTGCCGCCGATAGCCTCCCACCGACCAGTACGCTCCCACAGAGAGGGACTCCTCAGGGTGCCGTCAGCCAGGCAATGTCGGCTGGCGAACCCCAGGGGGAGGGCCTTCTCTGTGGCAGCTCCTGCCCTCTGGAACAATTTGCCCCCGGAGATACGAAGGATATCGGATCTCCGGGCCTTTCGCCGTGCCCTAAGAACTTTTCTTTTCCATCAAGCAGGGTGGCGTGAAACCCCCCCCCTTTTTTTTTTAGCTTTTTAAATTGTCAATGGGTTTTAGTTTGAATGTTTTAAATTTTGGGCCAAAGTCATGGTAATTCTTTTCTAAATTTTAAATTTTGTATGGTATGTGTTTTAGTTCTGGCTGTGCACCGCCCTGAGTCCACTAGGAGAAGGGCTGTATACAAATTGAATAAAATAAATAAAGAAATAAAGAAATATGGTTTAGTCTCCAGGCCTTTGATCCTCTTAGTTGTTCTTCTCTGAACTTTTTCCAAGGTCTCAACCAGGGGTGGGTTGCGATTGGTTTGCCCCAGTTTGCCCACCCGCCAAACATCATCAATAAGGCGCTGCGCATGTGCAAAACCTTCACAAAGTGAGCAACCATGCACACGTGCTCCCAATAGCAAACTGGTAGCGCTGGGATTTGAATCCCACTACTGGTCTCAACATCTGTTTTGCAGCATGGTGACCAAAATCAGTTGCAGTATTCCAGGTGTGGTCTTACTAGGGTTTTATAAGTGGTTAACTCTGGTGTTAATCTTTGCTTTATCTGGTTGTTGATTGCTGGTGAAGAGGTATTGGAGTCCTTTTGTTTCCGTTTTAGAGTTTTGGTTGTCTCTTTGCAACACTACCTGGATGTTGTTTACCTCTACATGCCTGTCAAGATGGCTTAAGTGCTGTGTGAGAAACCAGAGAGCATTATGTTTGATCTGGAGTCCCCGGGCTCTCTGAGTTTGGTTTGTTTGCTTGCAGGTGTTTCGTTACCCAACTAGGTGGCATCATCAGTGAGGAATAAGGAGGGTTATCATGTTTGGGGGTTGCTTCTGAGTTTTCATATCTCACTCTCTTTATTGTTCTACAACTTTCTTGGGAGCCTCTGCTCCAAGGGCCTAATGCAGGGGTGTCAAACTCAAGGCCTGCGGGCCAAATCCAGCCTGCAATGTGGTCAGATCAGGCCCACAGGGCCATCCTGGTCTACCCAATGTGAAGAGGAAAGATCAGGCCAGCATGGCTTCGACCTGGTCTACCCAATTTGAAGAGGAAAGATCACCCCAATGTGGCTTCGACTGGGTCTACCCATTGTGAAGAGAAAAGATCAGGCCAACATAGCTTCAGCCCGGTCTACCCAATGCAAAGAGGAAAGATCAGCCCAATTTGGCTTTGACTGGGTCTACCATTGTGAAGAGGAAAGATCAGGCCAACATAGCTTCAGCCCGGTCTACCCAATGCAAAGAGGAAAGATCAGCCCAATTTGGCTTCGACTGGGTCTACCCATTGTGAAGAGAAAAGATCAGGCCAACATAGCTTCAGCCCGGTCTACCCAATGCAAAGAGGAAAGATCAGCCCAATTTGGCTTCGACTGGGTCTACCCATTGTGAAGAGGAAAGATCACCCCAATGTGGCTTCGACTGGGTCTACCCATTGTGAAGAGAAAAGATCAGGCCAACATAGCTTCAGCCCGGTCTACCCAATGCAAAGAGGAAAGATCAGCCCAATTTGGCTTCGACTGGTCTACCCATTGTGAAGAGAAAAGATCAGGCCAACATAGCTTCAGCCAGGTCTACCCAATGCAAAGAGGAAAGATCAGCCCAATGTGGTTTCGACTGGGTCTACCCATTGTCAAGAGGAAAGATCAGCCCAATGTGGCTTTGACTGGGTCTACCCATTGTGAAGAGGAAAGATCAGGCCAGCATGGTGTCAACCTGGTCTACCCAATGCGAAGAGGAAAGATCAGCCCAATGTGGTCTATCCAATGCGAGAGGAAAGATCAACCCAATGTGGCTTCGACTGGGTCTACCCATTGTCAAGAGGAAAGATCAGGCCAACATAGCTTCAGCCCGGTCTACCCAATGTGAAGAGGAAACATGCCAGCAGTTTGGGGAGTGGTGTCAAGCTGGCCACGCCCACCTGGTTAGCCACACCCACTCAGTCGGCCACACAGGGCCGACCCCCCGATGTCAACCACAGCCCTGATGCGACCCTCAATGAAATTGAGTTTGACACCCCTGGCCTAATGTCATTATCGCTGCTTCCCTTATAAAAGCCAGGGAGACAGCAGATCCTTGAAGCGAGAATTGGACCATGAATTATGGGATATCCTAACACACTTAGTTAGAAATATTTAATTGTCTGGCAATATTGGTATACCTGTATAAATAAAGTTTTTTTTAAAAAAACCCATAGTTCAAGATTGTACAGTTAGCGTAGTTTATATTCTTTCCAAGGGATGCCGTGGCTCAGTGGCTAAGACGCTGAGCTTGTCGATCAAACGGTCGACAGTTCAGCGGTTCGAATCCCTAGTGCCGCGTAATGGAGTGAGCTCCCGTTTCTTGTCCCAGCTTCTGCCAACATAGCAGTTCGAAAGCACTTAAAAAATGCAAGTAGAAAAATAGGGACTATCTTTGGTAGGAAGGTTAACAACGTTCTGTGCGCCTTCGGCATTTAGTGATGCCAGCCACATGACCACGGAGATGTCTTCGGACAGCGCTGGCTCTTCGGCTTTGAAACGGAGATGAGAACCGCCCCCTAGAGTCGGGAGCGACTAGCACATATGTGCGAGGGGAACCTTTACCTTTACCTTTATATTCTTTCTGTGCTCTTTGTTAACTAAGGGAGCTTGCATTTCAACAAAGTTGTCTGTCATATCATTGCATTACACTGCAAGATAATGGCTTCGGTTACAAGCTACCTAAGTCTTTTGGCCATAAATGAAACCCATCTCAGGTTAATGACTAGAGAGCTACTGTTATCACTCGACTTGAAATATTAATAAAAATAATTTATGTCATGTGACTGGTTTTTAACTATCAGCTTTCAAGATGTTAGCTCGGGATTAGAAAGGACACACATCTATAAATTATTGGCCTGGAGTGCAAAGGCACCATATACTTCAGGGAGCACTTTTCTAGCCCTTTAAATTAATTTATTGTTATTCATTCAAGCTGTCTGCAATGTAAACCTTTCGCTGTAAATTTGTGCCATTGTCCAGCGCACCATTAAACTAAAGCGAGGCCTGTGCAAAAAAGCACAGGATAAAACCAGACAGTGAGACCAATTAGTCAGTGGAATGGCTTGTGGGTGCTCCATCACTGGTGGTTTTTAAGAAAAGATTGGAGAGCCATTTGTCCTGTATAAGGTCTCTGGCTTGAGCAGGAGGTTGGAGTAGAAGACCTCCAAGGTCTCTCCCAACTCTGTTATTCTAACATTAGCCTCACAGTTCTTGCAGTAGTTGTTAAGATTTGGAGATAAAATTATTATTATTTTTTTAATTTGATTTATATGCCGCCCTTCTCCGGAGACTCAGGGCGGCTTACAATGTGTTCAGCAATAGCCTTCATCCTTTTTGTATATTTTTATACAAAGTCAGCTTATTGCCCCCACAAACTGGGTCCTCAATTTACCTACCTTAGAAAGGATGGAAGGCTGAGTCAACCTTGAGCCTTGGCGAGATTCGAACCTGCAGTAATTGCAGGCAGCTGTCTTAATAACAGCTTAATAACAGGGTGCCTTAGACCACTGTACTGCCAAGGCTCTTCTATATTACTTCCAATGTCATCTACTGAATCCCTTGCATGGATTTGCCCCTATGACTATGTAGGGCAGATGGGGAGGAAGCTAACCACTAAGTAGGATACATAGTGACTGTAGGACAGATGGGGAGGAATGGAATGGAATGGAATGGAATGGAATGGAATGGAGGGGAGGGGAGGGGAGAGGAGAGGAGAGGAGAGGAGAGGAGAGGAGAGGAGAGGAGAGGAGAGAAGAGAAGAGAAGAGAAGAGAAGAGAAGAGAAGAGAAGAGAAGAGAAGAGAAGAGAAGAGAGAGAAGAGAAGAGAAGAGAAGAGAAGAGAAGAGAAGAGAAGAGAAGAGAAGAACACAAGTGAGCGGTCAGACAAGGAGGTACAAACTCATTAGTAGCTTCACACTGCAATGAACAAGGACACCCATTCAGTTTCACAGCTACTAAATTTGAGCAGGGATGAAAAATAGCCAGAGAAACAATTGAAGCCTGGAAAACAAGCCCTTGTCAGTCAAAAGGAGTGCTGATTTACCACCAGTTTACCAGGTACATAGGTGCCCAAGGGTGCAGCAGCACAAGGAAATAACAACCAACAACTGAATAGGCAGTCGTCAACACTCCAATTAACTAAAAGCCACACAAAACCAGGCACCACATAAATACTATGCACAGAAGAGCCCAGTGCAAACATAGAGGGAGAAGTTCCCTGAGGATGGGCACTAGCATGAGTCCAAAAACTTGGAAGATTAAACCTAGCTTGTTATCAAGAGCTACATAGATGACTCTTCTATGTGCAGATACTATGCTCAGACCAGTGGTAGGTTTCAAAATTTTTTACTACTGGTTCTGTGGGTGTGGCTTGGTGGGCGTGTCATGCCTTGGTGGGCGTGGCTTGGTGGGCGTGGCAGGGGAAGGATAGTGTAAAATCTCCATTCCCTCCCCAATCCAGGGGAAGGTTACTGCAAAATCCCCATTTCCTTCCAATCAGCTGGGACTCGGGAGGCAGAGAATAGATGGGGGCGGGGCCAGTCAGAGATGGTATTTACCAGTTCTCCGAACTACTCAAAATTTCCACTACTGGTTCTCCAGAACTGGTCAGAACCTGTTGAAACCAACCTCTGGGTCAGACCAGAGGTGGGTTTCAGCAGGTTCTGACCAGTTCTGGAAAACCGGTAGTGGAAATTTTGAGTAGTTCGGAGAACCGGTAGTAAAAATTCTGACTGGCCCCACCCCCATCTATTCTCTGCCTTCCAAGTCCCAGCTGATTGGGAGGAAATGGGGATTTTGCAGTAACCTTCCCCTGGAGTGGGGAGGGAATGGAGATTTTACAGTATTCTTCCCCTGGAGTGGGGTGGGAATGGAGATTTTGCATTTTCTTTCCCTGCCATGCCCACCAAACCACGCCCACAGAACCGGTAGTAAAAAATTTTGAAACCCACCACTGGGTCAGACTATGTATAAATGTAAAAGAGACAGAAACTGGACCTGGCATTATTGAAACTGCACTTAGGAACTATGAACATAGTAGATTCGTACTGCTGGCAGCCATTGAGTTTGGAGAAAGTATTCAAAGACCGTTCCAACATGTACGGAAATGTGCATTGACTCCAGGAAGCAGAGAAAGTATTAGGAAGAGACTGGTTCCTCCCTGACTTCCTGGTTTATAAATGGGAGGGAAGGGGAAAAATACAGTCAGCCTTACAGTAGCCTATGTCAATAAAGTATAGTATAGTTGTGGAATCTGTTTCCTGATTTGGTCAACCTCAATGGATTGACACATACAATGCTGGGTGGAATTGATCTCCACCCATTCTTGAATTAGCCAAAAACTACGTTGGCATGAAATATTCTCATCGGTAATCCCTCTGTGGTTTCTATTGCCTCCCATTCACAGTCACTCCCAATCTCTTGATTTCAAGTAACAAAATCAGACAAATATTACATTCTTTGAGGTTGTCCTTGGATCACGCTGGAAGGAGAGAAAAATGTACAAGATTAGTTTAGCAGAGGCTCAGCTAAGTATGACTTAGGTCTGTCTCAGTCATGGGTTAGGTTAGGGTGACAACATCATTGGGGACAGAACAGATACTATTTGGGATGTGTGTCAGGGTTCCAAGTAACACACCCAACAAAAGAAGACTCCAAGGCTTGAAGTTCCTCAAAGTTCTATTTTATTAGAGATGTCATATTGGCATATCTGGGAAAACTCGAATCTGAAAGCTTCCAGGTTTTCCCCACCCAAAGGAAAGTCAAAGTCCCTACCCAATACCCACATGTCCATCACATGGTCCAATCAAAGCACTGACCCAACTGGAGATGCCTCCTAATTCCAGCCCTCCAGGTGCAGGGCAAGATGTCCTTGACTCTCTGAGAAAGGAATGTTATTATGACTATATATCACCCATGCTCCATACAATCCCCCCTCCCAGTTTCCCACAGTAGTAAATGTGGCAGGCCTGAAGATCCAATGCAAAAGATGGCTTCCAGGCCTCACAATGTGTTTTAATTTTAATTTTAATTTTAATTTATTTTTATATGCCGCCCTTCTCTGGAGACTCAGAGCGGCTTACAATGCGTTAAGCAATAGCCTTCATACTTTTGTATATTTTATACAAAGTCAGCTTATTGCCCCCACAAACCGGGTCCTCATTTTACCCACCTTAGAAAGGATGGAAGGCTGAGTCGACCTTGAGCCTGGTGAGAATTGAACTCGCAGTAATTGCAGGCAGCTGGATGTTAAATGCTGCCTTAGTAGGAGGCATTAGCCTCCTACGCCACTCAGGCTCCAGTCATGTTTGTATCATGACTGGTGCAAGTGGGTATAGGTCTTAAGTCATGTCCTGGGGCAGAACAACATACTTCAAGTCTAACCAGCCACACAGTGCACAGTACACATCTCATTCCCTTACCACCTTTCCCTCTGTGTTACATGATGTCATATGCTGTGGTGTAGGACCTTAAGGAAATCAGTTTGGGGATAGATCTTTCAGTCCAATCTTGAAAAACCTGCAATGCTATTTGTTGCAACAAGTTCTATGTCAGATGGCTGCTACCAGGGTGAAATGCTACTGGTTCACCCTGGTTCGGGCAAACCAGTAGTAAAAAAAAGCTACCGGTTCGTCCGAACAGATATTTCCAATGATCAGCAGTGCCGCGCGGTTTATATTCGCTAGAAAGAAGGAAATCCTGCTTTCTAGCAAAGCTAAATCGCACAGCACAGCTGTTCCCCACCCCCTTGCTGTTCTACTTACCTAATGAAGTCATCTTTTTCTGCGCAAAGTGCACAATTGGCGCACAATGCTCATGCGCATGCAGCATGCTTTTCACACACCCTGCGCATGCGTGGCCAGCGAACCGGTGGCAAACCAGTTCAGATTTCACCACTGGCTGCTACCTACTGGTTAAATTCCTCCAGTGATGGATAGCGGAATAAAAAGAGTTGGAAGGGACCTTGGAGGTCTTCTAGTCCAACCCTCTGCTTAAGCAGGAGACCCTATACCAGTGATGGCTAACCTTTTTGCCATTGCGTGCCAAAAGCAGGGGTCACGCGGGGGGATCGTGCACAGGTCACGTGGGGGGATCATGCATGGGTGTGCCCACACCCATAATTCAATGTGTCCTGCCCCCACCGCGCATGCACGCATGACCCCCCCTCATTTCCCCCACTTTTGGCACATGATGGCACAGTGGGCCCAGTAGGCCTGTTTTTCGCTCTCCCCAGGCTCCAGAGGTTTTCTTGGTATCTGGGGAGGGCAAAAACGGCCTTCCCCAAGGGGAGGCTCTCCAGAGGCCAGACACAGCCTTTTCCCTGACTTCCAGTGAGCCCAGAAGGCTCAAAAATCAGGTGGCCGGCATGCACATGCGCGCTGGACCTGAATTACAGCAATGCTCGTGTGCCCACAGATATGGCTCCACGTGCCACCTGTGGCACGCGTGCCATAGGTTCGCCATCATGGCCCTATACTGTTTCAGACAAATGCCTATCCAACCTCTTCTTAAAAACCTCCAGAGATGGAGCATTCACAACTTCTGAAGGCAAGCGGTTCCACTGGTTATTTTTTCTGTCAGAAAATTTCTAGGTTGGTTCTTTCCTTGATTAGTTTTGATCCATCGTGTCTTATTCTGCCTTCAGGTGCTTTGGAAAATTGGTTGACCTCCTTTTCTTCATGGCAGTCTCTTAGATATTGGAAGACTGGTATCAGGTCACCCCTAGTCCTTCTTTTCATTAGATTAGATATCCCCAATTCCTGCAACCATTTTTCGTATGAGCTGTGGTGGCGCAGTAGTTGGAATGCAGTATTGCAAGCTAATTCAGCTCACTGCCAGGAGTTCAATCCTGACTGGTTCAAGGTTGATTCAGCCTTCCATCCTTCCAAGGTGAGTAAAATGAGGACCCAGATTGTTAGGGGCAAGAAGAGGCTGACTCTGTAAACTGCTTAGAGAAGGCTGTAAAGCACTATGAAGTGGTATATAATACTATTGCTATATGTTTTAGCCTCCAGTCCCCTAATCCTCTTAGGAAAGCACACCGCTTCCTAATGCCATCTGTGACATGGTGAAAAGCTCCTGTTAACTCTTTTGGAGAGCTGAAAACCATGGACAGAATAGAATAGAATTTTTTATTGGCCAAGTGTGATTGGACACACAAGCAATTTGTCTTGGTGCATATGCTCTGGATAGACCTGTTGGTCTGACTGAGCAGGACACCGATCTCCAGACATGGATTGCCCAGGCTATTAACACCTTTGATTCCATTATAATAGTCAGAAATTGGCAGGACCAATGGTAGGATTCCAAATCTTTTCCTACCGGTTCTATGAGAGAGCTCTTTGCACATGTGCGCAGCACTCAAAGACTGCCCTCGGTGTCAGTGCTGGTGAGCTAAGCTGTTGTTTAGCTCAGCTGAGGTGCGGCATTCCACTCTGCCACTCAAATCAGTTGAGCTAAAAAACAAGGGAATATAGGACAGGGAATGGCAGGGGCGGAAGGGCGGGGTCAGCCAGAGGTGGTATTTGCCGGTTCTCCAAACTACTCAAAATTTCTGCTACCAATTTGTCCGAACTGGCTGAATACCACCTCTGGGCAGACCCAGGATTATCTTTTTTTAAAAAAGTTTTTAATTTTTTAGACAGACGAACATTTAATACATCAGTTATCTCTTCCCTGTGACATCTCGGTGTTGAAAGAAAGTTTCTTTCTTCTTCTGTATATGTGTTATTTCTTCTATCTTGATCCTTGTCCAATCCATGATATCAATTCATCGCAAACATAATTTTCTACTCATCACATATTTATGCATACTTATATAATTAATCATTTATATCTCTTCTCCAACCAGTGATAAAAATAATTCCATATTTTAAAATATTCTGAGTCTTCTCTGTCCTTAATCATCAAAGTTAATCTATTCATTTCTGCACAATCTAAAAAAAAAAATTATTACTTCTTCTTCCAAAGGTATTTTCTCTGCTTTCCAATTTTGTGCATAGACAATCCTTGCAGCTCTTATTACCTGTACTATCAAATAAAGGGCCTGTGGCTCAGCAGACTGATAGCATTGTGATTAACACCAGCTGTCTGCAATTACTGTAAGTTCGAATCTCACCAGGCTCAAGGTTGACTCAGCCTTCCATCCTTTCTAAGGTAGGTAAATTGAGGACCCAGTTTGTGGGGGCAATAAGCTGACTTTGTATAAATATACAAAAGTATGAAGGCTATTGCTTAACGCATTGTAAGCCACCCTGAGTCTCCGGAGAAGGGCGGCATATAAATCAAATTTTTTTAAAAAAAACATTTTCCTTGCTAATTTTTTCAGGGAGGATACCCAATAGGAGGACTTTTCTGAAGGACCCAGGATTATCAATGGTGAACTGGCTCATGTTAATATTGGCCTCAGCGTGAAACTTCCCCAACATCTTGAGGTCGATTACTGAAACACACTCTTTCCGATTTGGTGCCAGGAAATGTTAATCACTGCAGTGCCGTTTCTTGTTTTCTCTAGTGCAGGAGCAATTAATTTATACTGTTTGGGAAAACACTTTCAACATATTTTTTTATTAAAGATCAATAGAAGTCAATCGATATGCTTTAAACCCCGATGAAACCCAGAAAGCTCCTTTTATATATACCGACAAAGCATAGATGTAGCCACAGTCTCTGTTTCATCTCTTTATAATCAAGAAAACGATTAAAAAAAAATGCTGGCCTTTGCACTCGCCGAAACAATTAGTTATTTTATTCAATGTTAACACAATAGAGGAAGAATGATTGGTTCTCATCACATGACCCAGGCAATCAATGGCAGATATTCTTTTGGAAAAGGCAGGTCACGGTTCTTTAAACTGCATTTATAATAACACGTTTGATTTCTGATAAGGATCTAGGTGTTCAACGTCAAACACCTTGAGATTATTAAAACATGGATCTGGTGAATATCCATCTTTGGGGCATTACTTATCTCCAGCCAAAAAGAGCATAAGAATAGTATCATATGTATAAATGGTAAATTGAAGTAAGGGAGAAAAATGGATATGTAAGAAATGCTTACTGATGTGAAAATGTTGAAAAGAAGAGAATTGGGGGAAAAAATCTTTTTTTTTGTTTTTTTAAAAAAACTGTTTAATAAACATTATTTTTTTACAAAAATAGTAACTGCAGGGAAACGAAATCTTGTGTGTTCTTATTAAATGTAAATGGGCAATCGTTTTTTTAAAGTGCCGTCAAGTCTGCATAAAGTCTGAGAAGAACACACACAGAAAATACATAGATTTTCTTTAAGACAATCGGTCCTTCACTTTTAAGTCCTCTGAATGATACTGCCAGGCTGGGAAGCCATCTTTTGCATTGGGCCTTCAGGCCTGCCACATTTACTACTGTGGGAAACTGGGAGGGGGGATTGTATGGAGCATGGGTGATATATAGTCATAATATATCCTGGATAGCTCAACAGACTAAAAGCCTGTTATTAACATTCAGCTGTCTGCAATTATTGAAAGTTCGAATCTACCCAGGCTCAAGGTTGACTCAGCCTTCTATCCTTTCTAAGGTACATAAATTGAGGACCCAGTTTGTGGGGGCAATAAGCTGACTTTGTATAAAATATACAAAAGTATGAAGGCTATTGCTTAACGCATTGTAAGCCGCTCTGAGTCTCCGGAGAAGGGCTGCATATAAATCTAATTAAAAAAATAAAAATAAAATAACACTCCTTTCTCAGAGAGTCAAGGACATCTTGCCCTCTACCTGGAGGGGGTGTGACTGGGAGGCATCTCCAGTTGGGACGGTGCTTTGATTGGACAATGTGATGGACATGTGGGTGCTGGGCAGGGACGTGGACTTTCCTTTGGGTGGGGAAAACCTGGAAGCTTTCAGATTCGAGATGTGCCAATATGACAACTCTAATAAAATGGAACTTTGAGGAACATCAAGCCTCGGAGTCTTCTTTCATTGGGGGTGTTACTTGGAACCCTGACAGATACCTTCACTGATGTTGGAATGGAAGAATCCAGCCTCCTCACTGCTATTCCTACAGCTAGGTAGGAGAGAACCAACCTAGAAATAAGGAGCAATTTCCTGACGGTTAGAACAATTCATCAGGGGAACAGCTTGCCTTCGGAAGTTGTGGGTGCTACATCACTTGAAGGTTTTCAAGAAAAGAAGCAAGAAGTAAGAAAAGAACCAACCTAGAAATAAAGAGAAATTTCCTGATGGTTTGAAAAATCCATCAGTGGAATGGCTTGCCTTCAGAAGTTGTGGGTGCTCCATCGCTGAAGGTTTTTAAGAAGAGATTAGGCAACCAATGGTATAGGGCTGTGATGGCTAACCTTTTTGCCATCGCATGCCAAAAGAGGGGGGAGTGCGAGGTGGTTGCGTGCATGCATGCCACACCCATAATTCTATGCGTCCTGCCCCCACACGGATGCCCGCGTGATCCCACCCACATCATCCCCCTGCTTTTGGCATGTGATGGCATGATGGGCACGGTAGGCCCGTTTTTTCGCTCTCCCCAAGCTCCAGAAGCTTTCTAGGAGCCTGGGGAGGGTGAAAATAGCCTTCCGTACCCACACCCCCAGAGGCCCTCCGGAGGCCGGAAACAGCCCATTTGCCGACATCCGAAAGTAAGAAGGCCTGAAAATCAGCTGGCCAGTGTGTGCATGTGTGCTGGAGCTGAGCTAGGACAATGCTCGCGTGCCCACCAATATGGCTCCGTGTGCGACCTGTCCAGATGTCATAGGTTCGCCATCACGGGTATAGGGTCTCCTGCTTGAGAAAGTGTTTGGGCTAGAAGCTCTCCAAGATGCCTGCCAACTCAGCTATTCTTGTTCTAGTCTGTCTTCTCTGTGGTTAATGAGGTGAGATGGAGTGCTTCATTTCTCTCTCCCTTCCCCCCTCAATTGAGCCTATACCATTCCAAACAAATGGCTGTCCAGGCTCTTCTTGAAAATCTCCAGTGATGGAGCACCCACAACTTCTGGAGGCAAGTTGTTCCACTGATTGATTGTTCTTACTGTCAGGAAATTTCTCCTTAGTTCTAGATTAGGATTTCTTTTTCATAAGTTTCCATTAATGGCTTCTTGTCCTGCCCTCAGGTGCTTTGGAGAATAGAGACATCCCCTCCCCCCTTCTCTTGTGACAGCCCCTCAAATATTGAAAGACTGCTAACATGCACTGGAGCCAAAAGTGTGTTACCAGCTGGAGATCAACAGCTAATGTCACCATTGAGTGACATATGAGATAAGGGAAGGCATACTTATTCATGAGCTTATTCAAGTTCTGAAAACTGCATCAGATCAGTTTTTAGATTTATGAATTGTTCACATGGATAAATGTGAACAATTTTGGTCGCCGCAATGTAAAAAAGATGTGGAGAGTCTAGAAAGAGTGCAGAGAAGAGCAACAAAGATGATTAAGGGACTGGAGGCTAAAACACATGAAGAACGGTTGCAGAAACCGGTATGTCTACTTTAATGAAAAGAAGGACTAGGGGAGACATGATAGCAGTGTTCCAATATCTCAGGGGCTGCCACAAAGAAGAGGGAGTCAAGCTATTCTCCAAAGCACCTGAGGGCAGGACAAGAAGCAACAGATGGAAAATAATCAAGGAGAGAAGCAAACTAGAACTAAGGAGAAACTTCCTGACAGTTGGTGGAACAACTTGTCTCCAGAAGTTGTGAATGTTCCAACACTGGAAGTTTTTAAGAAGATGCTGGATAACCATTTGTCTGAAGTGGTATAAGGTTTCCTGCCTAAGCAGGGGGTGGGACTAGAAGACCTCCAAGGTCCCTTCCAACTCTGTTATTCTATTCTATTCTATTCTATTCTATTCTATTCTATTCTATTCTATTCTATTCTATTCTATTCTATTAATAGCCCCATTCATTTGTAGATGTATGGATGAATGTGTCCATTTTGTTTTCTTATGGAAATAGCCCTCGAGTTAACTAATGTAACGGAGCCTGCCAATTACATTTGTAACCGGAGGATTCATTGGAGTGAATATTTTACGTGATTCACTCCAATGAATCCTCAGGTTACAAATGTAATTGGCGGGAAACCTCCCTCCTTTCACCCACGCATTCGCTAATCAAATGCACAGGTTATTAAACGCACATGAGGTACCTGAAGGTGGAGAAGGCCATGAGGAGCTTAGTGATGGAACATGACACCTGCTTAAGACCATCCAAGGCCTTCCACAACCCACTGAGATACCTTATGCAATTGCTTTTCCCTCCCACACACATCATACTTACCTTGAGAAGATCTGGGGCTGCCACAGAGAGGAGGAAGGGGGTCAAGCTATTTTCCAAAGCACCTGAAGGCCAGACAAGGAATAATGGATGGAAACTGATCAAGGAGAGATTCAACCTAGAAGTAAGGAGAAATTTTCTAACAGTGAGAACAATCAACCCATGGAACAGAAGTTGCCTTCAGAAGTTGTGGGAGCTTCATCACTGGAGGCTTTCAAAAAGAGACTGAACTGCCATCTGTCAGAAATGGTGTAGGATCTCCTGCTTGGGCGGGGGACTAGACTAGATGACCTACAAGGCCCCTTCCTATTTTTATTCTGTTAATTAAAGAGAGACCCAACCTAGAAATAAGGAGAACTTTTCTGAGAGCAATCAACCAATGGAACAGATGTTGCCTTCAGAAGTTGTGGGAGCTTCATCACTGGAGGCTTTCAAAAAGAGACTGGACTGCCATTTGTCAGAAATGGTGTAGGGTCTCCTGCTTGGATGGAGGGGCTGGACTAGATGACCTACAACTCAGTTAATCTGTTAAATCTAGCGAGCTGTCTCCTCTCCAGCCACGGCCCCCAGAAGTTTCCAATCTTGGTGCAAAACATTTGCAAGCCGATGGGATACTTTGAGGCAGCGCGATTTCTCAAAGAAACCACAGTAGAGATGAGACTCACTTCACATGGTGGGTCTGGCGTGGCAAGATGGGAAGGGGGAAGCAATTGTGGGGATCGGAGGGGGGGTGCAGGGGGTAAAGGCGGAACGTAGCAGTGCCTCTGTAGTCGTTCGTAAGGGCGAACGACCTCCATGGTGCTGCAACATTCGTAATTCCAGGATTATGTCATAATCACTTGGAAGAGGTTATCACATAACTTAGAAGGGTCACTAAGTGAACTGCTGTAACTCGAGGATTACCTGTACATGCAACTAAGAATACTTGACTGTCAACTGAAACAGCACCATGTGTCAAATTCCCCTTGTTCTCATCCTAACAGCTCCATCAGCTTTAATCCTACTGTCATTTTGAGGTACCTGTCCCTTGCTGTAGCAAGAGCTGAGGTAAAATCAGAATAATGTCAGAACATGGATTACATTAGGACTATCATATCTGAGCTACAGATGCTCCCCAGATGGAAGCAAAGGAGTTATTATTTCTGCATCTCCCTTCTGCTATCTAGTGATCTTTCAGATTTTTCCAGCCCAGATATTGTAACCTAGTTAAATAGGACTGGACTAGGATTTCTCGACATGGGCAGCTTTGAGGTGTGTAGATTTTCAGAATTCCCCAGCCAGCTGAAGTGGGAAATGCTCACAATAGAGCTTATTCTGACATAAAAATGATTTAAAATGGCCGTATTGTAGCCTTTTTACACCTCAAACGTGTTCCTTTTAAAACAAGAATGAGAACGGAGCTTATGAAAGGGCAGCTTTAGGGCTGCGTGAAGGCTTGATTTGACTTGATCAAATCAGTCCTTGGAATCCAATGCTCAGATTGACTGATGTGATTTGAAGTGTCAAATTGAATTGGGTGTTTCTGAAACCATCAAATATCTGAGGGTGCTCCTGGCATTGTGATGCATCAAATGGTCTTGTAACATTCCTCTCACCTATAGACAAAGCTTTGCAAGAGTTGAGGGTCCGAAGGGGTCTGTAATATTGATATGAGTAGCAAGTTTTCCTTCACAAACTCTGCTTTGGAAAAAGAGCTCGCTCACCCTTTTCTGTTAAAATTAGTTTAGGCCAGTGATGGCAAACATTCGAAAACCTTCAAAAAGGTCATGCGGCAACATGCGTGCTCGTTGGGGCGATGCTCTGGAAAAGTCAAACTTTCAGGTTCTAGCGTGCATGCACACCCGCCAATCAGCTGGCTGGCACACATGCACAGGCCGGATTTTGGCACTGCCGCGCGAAGGGATATGCTCCAGAAAAGCCGAACTTCCGGGTTCTGGCGTGCATGCACACCCGACAATCAGCTGGTCGGCGCACATGTGCACATCAGTTTTCGGCACTGCCGCGCATGTGAAGGACAGCTGATCATCGCACACACATGCATGCCAGAAACCCGGAAGACAAACAGGCAAGGTTGCATGTGACGGGCAACATGGCTTCGGGTGCCACTTTGGGTACGCGTGCCATAGGTTCGCCATCACGGGTTTAGGCTCTTCCTGATTTCTCTGAAGCTTTTGATACCATCAATCGATGTATTTTTCTGGGCTGGCTGAGGGAGGTCAAGTATGGAGAAAGATAGTTCTTTGTTGGATTTCCTCCATCCTCAGAGGCCGGTTCCAGTCCCAGTTGGTGTTGGTGGAAGGGGAGATCCAGTTTCAGTCTTCTATTTCTATTTACATTTATTTATTTATTTATTTATTTATTTATTTATTTATTTATTTATTTATTTATTTATTTATTTATTTATCTATCTATCTATCTATCTATCTATCTATCTATCTATCTATCTATTTGATTTATATACTGCCCTACTCCCGAAGGACTCAGGGCGGTGAACAGCCAAACAGTAAAAATACATAGATACAAAATTTAAAAACAAAAATAAAATCAAATTAAACAATTTGGCCCAGACAAATTAAAACACCCCAATCATTTAAAAACTGATTAAAATTTGCATAATTAAAAAGAGGGGAAAGATTAGGCCAGGCCCCCTTGGTGGAATAAAAAGGTGTTAAGAGCGCGGTGGAAGGTGCGCAGGTCCGGGATCCTCCGTATCTCCGGGGGGACCTCGTTCCAGATAGTAGGTGCCCCCACAGAGAAGGCTCTCCCCCTAGGGGCCGCCAGTTGACATTGTTTGGCCGACGGCACCCAGAGGAGCCCCTCTCTATGAGAGCGTACCGGCCGGTGGGAGGCTATTGGTGGTAGTAGGCGGTCCTGTAGATAACAGGTCCTAAGCCATGGAGCGCTCTAAAGGTGGTAACCAAAACCTTGAAGCGCACCCAGAAGACCACCGGGAGCCAGTGCAGCTTGCGCAGAAGAGGTATTACATGGGAGCGCCATGGTCAAGTGTCTAATCAATAACATGTAGATGGATATCACAAAACAATGAATCACTCAAAATTGCTTCTAATGGCTACAGAAGGAAATGAGACCAGTCTTTGCCTGGGCATAAGGGCATGAACTGATATTTGCTGAAGATATATGTGTATATAAAAGTCAACATAGGGATCTCATCTGATACTTATAAGGATCGTCTAACTAATGTATAGTCTCACATCCTGGACATAAACTGTTTCAACTCCTTCCCTCAGGACGCTTCTATAGGGCATTTCATGCCAAAACAACTAGACACAAAGACAAAGTTTTCCCCCTCATGCCATCACACTGCTGAACACCTAATTACCATAGTACTGTGTTATGTCTAAGTAGATTTACCCATGTAGTATGGCTACAGGGTTATTATTATCCTTCTCACCTATTTCACTACCTTCTCTGTGACCTTCTGATGACCAAAAACAATGGGGAAGGCAGATTCACTTAACAACCTGGTTACTAACATCACCACTGCACCTTGTGTGTCCAATCACACTTGATCAATAAAGAATATTCTATTCTATTCTATTCTATTCTATTCTATTCTATTCTATTCTAGCATTTTATTCTGTTCTATTCTGCATTTTATTCTATTCTATTCTGCATTCTGTTCTATTCTGCATTTTATTCTATTCTATTGTATTCTGCATTCTATTCTATTCTATTCTAATTCTATTCTAGAATTAATTCATTATTTGAGTATTTGCTTTTAAAATTTGCATTACAGAAAAATAACCTCTTGCCTCCCACTCACTTCTTTCAGCAGTGCTTTTCCAGAGACGACCAACAGCAATTAGTAAATTTGCCAGATAAACTATTGCAGTTGCTCAGGATGGATTGATGTTGCTGCTTTGTGCTTTCATTTTGTTACCAACTGCCTAAAGTTATTTCAATAAGGCAGCATCCCAATATGGGGGAGGCAAGGAAATACTTTGTCCTAAATACAAAAATCATGAGGAGAATTTTCGCGGTGGAATCTCCTCTCTTCTCCAGCAAGGGGTAGATTTCACTGTTGCCTAGAGTCAACATTTCCTTCTGGAATTGGTTGAATTCTCACGAAGGTAATTAAAGGGGACGTGAGCAATGAAGCCTTGTCAGCTCTCAGAGCTTCTTGCCAATGAACTGCATGAGGTCTATCAGCCTTTTAAACAACAACACAACAGGCAGCAAAACAGACAGATCCAGCGTCCACTGAAATAACTAAGTCAATTAAGCAGATATGGCGGAAGCTAGCTCGTTCTTTTGGGGGGCACTGGCAATTTTGAATTATGAGCAGAAATGGGAGTGCTAATCAGGTATTTAAAGTGTATTTACTTATTTACTTACTTACTTGCTTATTTACTTATTTACTTACTTATTTACTTATTTATTTATTAGATTTCCATAATTATAGATTCAAGGTGCTGGTGATTACCTATAAGGCCCTACATGGCTTAGGCCCAGGATATTTGGGGGACCATCTGCAGCCAGCAACAGCTTCCCATCGCCTGGTGCGTTCCCACAGAGAGGTCCTCCTCAGGGTGCGGTCGGCCAGACAGTGTCGGCTGGCGACCCCCAGGGGGAGGGCTTTCTCTGTAGACGCACCTACCCTTTGGAATCAACTGCCCCTGGAGCTCCGGGTGGCGCCCGACCTCCGCTCTTTCTGCCATGACCTGAAAACGTGGCTGTTTCGTTTGGCCAGCCTGGACTGACGGGGTTTTAATTCTAATTTAATTTTAACTCGTTAGTCTTAATTGTACTTTTAACTGTTAAATTATGAGATTTGGATTTAATTTTTTTAACTTTTTATTAGATGTTTCTTAACTGTTGTGAGCCGCCCTGAGTCCGGCTGGAGATAGGGCGGCATATACATCTCATAAATCAATCAATCAATCAATCAATCAATCAATCAATAAATAAATCTCTCTTCCCCACCAGTGGTTGTAGCTGGTTCTATCCAATTCGCACGAACCGGCAGCGGCAGCTGCGCAAGGCTCTGCCCACCTTCCCGGAAGTCATCATGTACCGTTTTTGACGCTCTGTGCCTGCACGGAAGGCCCGCATTTGCATTTGCGAACCAGTAGTCAAAGTAAGTGTAAGGGAATACCCCTGTATTCCCACCCCTTCACCCCATGGCAACATGCACACCCAGAGATGTGGTAAGAAAGAAGGAAAAGATGAGGTTTTCATTCTCATATTATGACGGAATGAAATCTAAAAGGCTGCATGATCGCTAACAATGAGAGCATAGGACACTTCCTACTTCACTAAGAAGTGAAGACAGTTTTTCAATATCTGAGGAGCTGTCACAGAGAAGAGGGGGTCAACCTATTATTGGAAGAAATGTCCATCTGGGTTCAGTTCCAAGTAGGGAGAAAGACACTGGAAACATGGAGGCTGATTGGAAAGATGGTTTAATGGTAGACAGGACCACGTGGTTTTGAGGTCCTGGGCAAAAAAGCACATGGGAGAGGGGGAGGGGGAGAGAGGGACGGAGGGAGAGAGACAGACAGACAGACAGAGAGACAGATTTATACACTCTGTTGGGCTTTGAATTTAAGCTAGTATTCTGATTGGTTGTCAGACTCCCATGGGGTCATGCAGGGGTAACTTTGTAGGTTGTCTTTTGAGTCCCAAGCTTGGTTGGGCCTTGCTGGGTGATGCAATCTCCCCAGGTGCCATGAGGTGAGTTCTGTTGGGTAAAGGATAGAGGTAGAGCTTTTCAGTATGCTGTCTAGATTTGCCATAACTTTCCTCCCCAGGAGCAAGTGTCTTTTAATTTCTTGGCTACAGTCCCCATCTGCAGTGATCGTGGAGCCCAGGAAAGAAAAATAATAAACTATATTATTGATTACATCCATTCATTCAAATTTTGGCCCCAAAATGGGGTCTATCCAGAGAATTCAGCCAGTGAGAACCCACAACCTCTGGAGGCAAGCCACTCTACTGCTTAATTGTCCTCCCTGTCAGGAAATTTCTTCTTAGTTTTAGGTTGCTTCTCTCCTTGGTTAGTTTCCATCCGTTGCTTCTTATTCTCTAGAATAGAGTCTAGAGGTGCTTTGGAGAATAGGCTGACCGCCCCCCTCTTCTTGATGGCAGCCCCTCAAATATTGGATCACTGCTATCATGTCACCCCTAGTCCTACGTTCTAGTGCTAAGTAACTAAGTACTAAGTTAAGTTCACTACTAAGAGCTGGTGTGGTTTGCCTGAGCTTGGTTTATTCTCTTGCATTACCCCAAATTATTGTGTTTTGCAGCATGGTGCAAAACCAGTTTATTCCATAAGCTACCATAAAAGCAATCCATAGTAGTGCCCTGTAGGAATTCATCCACGGATGAACTCATTGTCACTTCTCCCAGGCGTTCTTTCCAAGGCTAATATATTAGGATGTACAATCACACTGCAGGCATCTCTACCCAGGTTCTTCAAGCAGTTTCAACATCAATTTTAGACATCTGGGTTCTTCAAGCCATCATCTGGGCTCAGTGGCTAAAGTGATTTATATTAGGCTCAGCTCCATAGCATTTGAAACGTATTACCTGCTATGCCCCCAAAACTCTGCAGAGTTTGTGAGCAGTCTGGTTCTCCCCGGCAGGATTTTGACTTCTGGGTCCTGGGTTTTAAATGATACAGAATGTAATTCTCTGGTTCTTAAAGGGGAAAGATGGCTTCCGGATCCTCTGCACATCAACCAATCTATAGTTTATGCTTCAGGATTTTTAGGCAAAATTACTTCCATTTGTGTACAGTTTGCAGAGCTGGTATAATATCCTTCCTTCCTTCCTTCTTTCCCTGCCTCTCTCCTTGCCTCTCCCCTCCCTACCTCTCCCTCCCTACCTCCTTCCCTTCCTTCCTTCCTTCCTTCCTTCCTTCCTTCCTTCCCTCCCTCCCTCCCTCTCTCTCTCGCCTCCCTCTCGCCTCTCTCTTCCTCTCTTCCTCCATCCCTTTCTTCCTCCTTCTTTCTCTTTCTCCATCCCTCCTTTCCCTCTCTCTGTCCCCTCTCTCTTCTTCCCTCCCTTTCTCCCTCCCTTCCTTTTTCCTTCCCTCCCTCCCTCTCTTCCTCCCTCCCTCCCTCCCTTTCCTCTCTCCTTCTCCCCTCCCTCCCCTCCCTCTCTTCTTCCTTCCCTTCCTTTTTTCCTCCTTCCCTCCCTTCCTTCCCTTCCCTCCCTCTCTCCCTCTCCCCCTCCCCTTCCCCCTCCCTCCTTCTCTTCTTCCCTCCTTCCCTCCCTCCCTCTCTCTCCCTCCCTCCTTCTTCCTCCCTCCCTCTCTTCCTACTGGCAAATGCATCCATCTCTGCTAATTCCAGTTTACAAAGCAATAAAGAGCCTTTGAAGGTCCTTGCAACTATTTATGCATCCATCCTCCTTCCCTCCCTTCCTTCCCTTCCTTCCCTCTCTCCCTTTCCCTCCCTCTCCCCTTCCCCCTCCCCCTCCCCTCCCTCCTTCTCTTCTTCCCTCCCTCCCTCTCTTCCTCCCTCCCTCCCTTCCCTACTGGCAAATGCATCCATCTCTGCTAATTCCAGTTTACAAAGCAATAAAGAGCCTTTGAAGGTCCTTGCAACTATTTATGCATCCATAATAGGCGAAAGAAAGGAACCTGGGGCTGGCCCTGAGAATATATTTCCCTATTTGTTTGTAGATGAAGGCTTCTAGTGATTTCTTTTGTTTCCCTTTCAGATGCACGAGAGTGGAGAGTTTAAAAAAATATTTGGTGTTTCAGGACTGTCTCCTGATCTTTGGCATCCTGTTCCTGGTGCCGGTCTCTTAGATTGTATTTCCCACTCTGTTTCTGGGGAAATTGCCAGCATATTGTCCTTTCACAGTGATAACTAGCAATAGGAATTCCTCTTACAGAATACGGAATACCACAGTGGGAAGGGAACTTGCAGGTCTTCTAGTCCAACCTTTGTCTCAAGCAGGAGATCCTATGCCATTACAGACAAATGGCCGTCCAATCGCTTCTTCTTCTTTTTTTTTTTTATTGCAAAAGTTTTACAATTACATTTTCACCCCTTTCCACCCCCCTCAACCCACCCCAAACTTCCCAACCTCCCTAACCCTCCCTAACCCTCCCCTCCCCCCGGACTTCCACACAATATACTCATGTCAAGTAAAAAAAAACCCTTTGTATGAAACTTGAACCCCTCCCTCCCCCGTATAATTTTTCATCTTCATTACATTAAAATATTACTGTCTTGACATATCATTTTCAAATGAAAGCTATTTGATACTTCCTAGTTTGATATTTGTTCTGAACATAATCTATCCACTTTTTCCATTCCCATTCATAAGTCTCTTGTGAACAATCTTTTAAATATGCTGAAATCTTCGCCATCTCTGCAAAACTGGCCATCTTCAAAGTCCATTCCTCGATAGTGGGCAAAGCTTCATTCTTCCAGTATTTACCTATCAACAATCTTGCTGCTGTTATCATATACAATATCAGTTTTGTTTCACCCAATGTAAAACTCTTAACTATACCCAATAAAAACAATCGTCCAATCGCTTCTTAATGACCTTCAGTCAGTGGTGGGTTTCAAAATATTTTACTACCAGTTCTGTGGGTGTGGCTTGGTGGGCGTGGCTTGGTGGGCATGGCAGGGGAAGGATACTGTAAAATCTCCATTCCCACTTGCTGTGGAGGTTTTGTAGACCGTAACCTTATCCGCTTACAAATGCACCAAACAGACGAGTCAGAGGAGTTTAAAACAAACCAGTTTAATAAAACAAACAAAACAAAATCTACCAAAGAATATCAGTAGTCATCTCCCTTTCAGCAATGTCCATTCAGCTCTTTTTGGAGTCGCTCCATGCGATTGGAGCCCAGGTCTTCCTTCCTCAGAAGGAGGCTTTAGTGACTTCAGCTCTTGTCTCTGACCCGGGAACAGTAAGTCCCGGGTCAGAGACAGTAAGAGCCTTGGTAGTACAGTGGTCTAAAGCACCCTGTTATTAAGACCAGCTGCCTGCAATTACTGCTGGTTCGAATCTCGCCAAGGCTCAAGGTTGACTCAGCCTTCCATCCTTTCTAAGGTAGGTAAATTGAGGACCCAGATTGTGGGGGCAATAAACTGACTTTGTATAAATATACAAAAGGATGAAGGCTATTGCTTAGCGCATTGTAAGCCGCCCTGAGTCTCTGGAGAAGGGCGGCATATAAATCAAATTTTTAAAAAAGTCAGTTTCCCGCTGGGAAACCGCTATTAATGTCAGTTACAAAAGTCCGGGAAATTCAAAATCAGAACCTGCGCTCTGATTGGCCGATTCAAATATCCAAACCAGAAGCCAATCAATAGGCACAACAAACTGTGAGAGAAGTTTTCTCTCACACCACACCACCCCAGGGAAAGGTTACTGCAAAATCCCCATTTCCTCCCGATCAGCTGGGAGTCGGGAGGCAGAGAATCCAAGACCTCAGTGCCTTCCGCCGTGCCCTTAAAACCCACTTTTTCCAGCAAGCCGGGCTGGCTTAGGAAGAAATTTTTTAAAATTTTCAAATGTTTAATTGGTTTGTGGTTTTTTAAATTTTGGGCCAAATTTATATAGATTTTAATTGTTTTTAATATTTGTATTTCATGTTTTTAATTCTGGCTGTGCGCCACCCTGAGTCCTCAGGGAGAAGGGCGGTATATAAATTGAAAAATAAATAAATAAATAAATAAATAAAACCAGTGGAACTGCTTGCTTTCAGAAGCTCCATCACTAAAAGCAGAGGTGGGTTTCAGCAGGTTCTGACCAGTTCTGGAGAACTGGTAGTGGAAATTTTGAGTAGTTCAGAGAACCGGTAAATACCCCCTCTGACTGGCCCTGCCCCCATCTATTCTCCTTATCTCTGGGGGCAGCTGATTCCAGAGGGTAGGTGCCCCCACAGAGAAGGCTCTCCCCCTGGGGGTCACCAGCCTACATTGTTTAATATTGGTTAATAGTTCCAACCTCCAAGAAATTTCTCCTTAGTTCTAATTGGAGTGTTCTTTAATGATCTTTTCCCTGTTGTTGTTGGGTTTTTTTTGTCCTGCTCTGAGATGTTTTGGACAATAGGTAGCCCTACCTCTTCTCTTTGACGGCTTCTCAAGTATTGGAAGACTGCTATCATGTCACCCCTAGTCCTTTCCTTCATTAGAGTAGACATACTCCATTCATCACATCATGATTTAGTCTCCAGCCCTCTAATCATCTTTGTTGCCAATCTTTGCACTCCTTCTAGAGCAGGGGTGTCAAACTCACAGTATCACGGCAGCATCACATGACGTAGCGGGACTTTTCGCTAAACTGGGCCTGTGGGGGGCCATTGCGTGACGCATCTGGCCCGTGGGCCGGAAGTTTGACAGCCTTAGAGTCTCGCCATCTTTTTTGTATTGTGGTGACCAAAACTGGATGCAGTATACAAAGCAGTATAAAAGGGTACTAACACTTCATGTGACCTTAATACTATCCCTCTGTTGATGCAGCCTAGGAGTGCATATATTATGCAGTCTCTTCCTCGGAATAGAATAGAATAGAATGACAGAGTTGGAAGGGACTTTGGAGGTCTCCTAGTCCAACCCCGTACTCAGGCAGGAAACTCTATACCAGGGGTGTCAAACTCAAGGCCTGTAGGCTGGATTCGGCCCGTGGGGTGCTTAGATTTGGCCCATGGGGCTGGTCTGGAAACAACAAAGGACTGGCCTGTAGTGCCCCTGCCAGCGAAAATGGAGCTTAGGGGGGCCATGCACCCCCCCTGCACCCCATTTTCAATCACGACAGCCTCCTGAAATCCCCCCCGGCTCCATTTTCACTAGCAAAGGGCTGCAGGAAGCCATCGCAGCTAAAAATGGGGTACGGGCTGTGGTGGGTTGCCCCCGGTTTGGACCAGTTCTATAGAACTGGTAGTAAAACCGGTGGGAGGTTCCACCCACTGACCTGGATGTCATCAGAAACGATCTGCACATGCACGATGCGAACCAGTAGTAAAGGTAAGTAGAACCCACTCCTGGGTATGTGGGGGGTGCAGTCCCCCCCCCGTGGTTCTGTTTTTGCTGACAGAGGGCTATCAAAACAAACTAAAACAAAACAAAAGAAGAAATGTTTCCCCTTTTGCATTTGAGCATGCAAGAAGGGATGGGCTCTGGAGGCCCTCTGGAGGCCGGAAATGGGCTCATTTTGGGACTTCTGGTACTTCCGGTAGGCCCGTTTTTACCCTCCCCAGGCTCCGGAGGCTTTCCTCGAACCTCTGGGAGGGCAAAAACGGCCTCCCCTGGGCTCCGGAGGCTCTCTGGAGGCCGGAAACCTCTCTGCCCGTTTCCAGACTTCCAAAACTTTCAGTAGGCCCACTTTTCGCCCTCCCAGAGCCTCCGTGTGG
The DNA here is from genome assembly GCF_029531705.1 of Pantherophis guttatus. Next base: position 637,740 of record NW_026844056.1, on the reverse strand, counting down.
CCCCTGCACTTACCTGGTATCCAAAATGGGAGGCATGGAGACTCCTGGGAGGGGAGGAGTGGGGTGGGCGGGGTCAGCCAGTCCTTGCAACAACTGGTTCAGCGAACCAGATTAAAATTAACAACCGGTTCGCCCAAACCGGTCCACCCCTGCTACAAACCCCTCACATCCTGGACATAAACTCTAGTGGGTCAGGTGGTTCAGCAAGAGATAGTCCCTCAGATAACCGAACGCTTTAAATCCAGTAGTATTTCTTTTCTCCGGTCTCTCTCCAATCCCATATTCTGGTCATCTGAATTATTCATCAAGAACGGGGATTCCATGTTAGACTTGAAATGTTTCCAAGCACTCAAGCATTGGAAGGGTGAAAGGTCCAATAATCCCAGGGTCTGAAGATGACTTTTGTGTTTGTTACCTCTGAAATGAAATCCACCAACTTTCAATTGACACTTCTTACAGCTTTCGCTTTGGCAAGCGGTGGATATAAAATCTGACAAACTGTAGGCTGTCAAATACTTAATACGATTGCATGTCATCTATCAAAGGCTGTCAGAGGCTAACTGAATGATTCTATTCTCAGGTTACACAGACGGGAGAGAAGGAGGCAGGTGGTGGAAAAGGCTATCCTTACAGCGGTGGGAAGTGATTACAATCTCATCACAAACACAGGTATTGCACCCAAAAGAGGGCTGGGTGAGGAGAAGAACTAGATGACAATCCTGGACAAGTCACATCCATCTGAATGGCACCCCAAAACTCAGCTGCATTGGTCTAAGTCAGAACGAGCCATCTGTATTCCGTTGGAGAATATTTTCATACTGTTGACTTATTTATGGCTTTGGGGGGAATCAGACTGGTGGCCACATTGACCTGATGTGTGTGCTGTTGAGCCCATTGGCCAGGAGGCGTGTTAAAGCAGGAAAATAAGTGCATTATATCATATAGAGAATTTAATGCAGTCAACGTGCCATGAAGCAACGAGGAATCGGGGTTCCTTTCAACTCACAAGATTGAGGGCATCTCTGGCCTTTGGGCTGTTCAGCTGTGCTTTAAGTATTTCTGCTAGCAGAATTACTTAAAGACAGTATGTATGTATGTATCATCTAGGAATATGCATACATATATGTATGTATATGCATAGATAAATAGATAGATAGATAGATAGATAGATAGATAGATAGATAGATAGATAGTAGATGATAGATAGATAGATAGATAGATAGATAGATAGATAGATAGATAGAT
>NW_026844056.1:609099-636201 GCF_029531705.1 Pantherophis guttatus | reverse complement strand
AGATAGATAGATAGATAGATAGATAGATAGATAGATAGATAGATAGACAGACAGACAGATAGACAGATGATGAACAGACGGACAGACGGACAGACAGGCAGATAATAGCTGGATAGGGATGGATGGATGATGTTTTTTCACTACACAGTTTAGACATTCGTCATTAATTCACTATTCTTAGGACTACCAAACCAGGACTGAGAAATTACAGGACACCCCCAGTTGCAATCAAAGAATTCTTCACAGTGATCATCCGGAGCTTTGCAAGCCAGATCTACTGTAGTTCCTTAACTACAATGGATCCCTGTTTCAGACCCTTCCATTTCCTAAGTTGATTACTTACAATGAGAACCCTCCAGTGGAGCAGATAACCTTGGATAAAAGTTGGATTTCTATCTACCGGCCATCATTTATACCCCCTCAATGTTACAAGTACAAAATGGACATTCAGCCTGATCTTCACTGAAGATATTAAAGTCACAGCTGATGGTGGGGAAGATTCAACTCAGATGATTAATGCATGTGACAAAAAGAAAGTGGGGGTGGGGGGGAAGCCTGCAGCCTCAAACTGAATAAAGACCAAAAAAAACCCTAAAAAACATGATTGAATTGGAAGAGAGAACAAAGGGGATTTAAAAAAAATATCTGCAGAAAAACAATTTCTATCCATTTGTTTTTGGACTTCAGGTGATCCCAAGGCTATCCGTCTATAAGAAGGTAAAAAACCCGGGTCAAAATCCAACCTTTAGGAGAAGCATAAACCTATAAACAGCACCTATTACAGGTAGCCCATGACTTACAACATTTCATTTAATGACCATTCGAAGTTACGGCATTGAAAACAGTGGCTGATGACCGTTTTCCAAACTTACGACTGCGACAGCATCCCCGCGATCATGTTCGTGGAGGCTTGGCAACTAACTCGTATTTATGACGGTTGCAGTGTCCTGGGGTCAATTGATCCGCTTTTGTGACCTTCTGATGAGCAAAATCAAGAGGGAAGCCAAATTCGCTTAATGATGGTTTTACTAACTTAACAACCGTAGTGATTCCCTTAACAACTGTGGCAGGAAAGGTCATAACATGGGGGAACACTCCACTTAACAAATGCCTCGCTTAGCAACGGCAATTTTGGGCACAGTTGTGGTCGTAATAGTGGCAGATGAAGCTATTTCTGATGATTTAGGGCACTGATGGCTAACCTTTTTGCCATCGCGTGCCAAAAGCGGGGGGTTGTGCATGCATGTGCCCACATCCATAAGCATGGGGAGTGTGGGCGGGGTCATGCACACATGCGCCCCAACCCCTCACATGTGTGCGTGACCCATCCCCACGCTTCCCATGCTTTTCGCACGCGATGGCACAATGGGCCCAGTAGGCCTGTTTTTTGCTCTCCCCAGGCTCCAGAGCCTTTCTAGGAGCCTGGGGAGGGTGAAAATGGCCTTCCCCTCCCCCAGGAGGCCCTCCAGAGGCCAGAAACAGCCCATTTCCCGACTTCTGGTCCCACTGGAAGTTGGGAAACAGGCCGTTTCCAGCCTCCAGAGAGCCTCCGGGTGGGTGGGGAAGGTTGTTTTTGCCCTCCCCAGGCTCCTAGAAAGTCTGTGGAGCCTGGGGAGAGCGAAAACAGGGCCTTCTCCACCTCCCAGAGGCCCTCCGGAGGCCAGAAACAGTCTGTTTTCCAACTTCTGGTGGGCCCAGAGGGCCCAAAAATCAGCTGGCACACGCCGGAGCTGAGCTAGGGCAACGGTCACGTGCCCACCGATATGGCTCCACGTGCCACTTGTAGCATGCGTGCCATAGGGTCGCCAACATGGATTTAGGGGCTCGAGGTTAAACACAAGAAGAACAGTTGAAGGAATTGGATATGGCCAGTCTGGAGAAAAGAAAGACATGGGGTGACATGATAACAGTGTTCCAATATTTGAGGGGCTGCCACAAAGAAGAGGAAGTCAACCTATTTGCCAAAGCACCCGAAGGTCCTTTGTGGCCAATTATAGAATTATAAGACTTGCTGACAGAGTAATAGCTCTCTTTTCCACAATGCAAGGAATACATGTTGCCTGCCGGACAATTCATACGACGGAAGACATTGTGAACAATAACCTTCACAGCCTTCCTTCTGAGTTTGTTGTATCTTCTGAAGACCGCGGTGGCAGTCTGCCGCCAGCTTTACATTTATTCAACTTTGCTCTTCAGAATGGTTAAGTTCAGAGGAATGCCAACTGAAGCCTTACTTAATTAGGTTTTCAGAGGTGATGCTGAATTTCAGAATCTCTATCATGCTACCAAGTAAAGGAGCTATCTAAAGAAATACTTCGGCTTTCGTTGCTCATTGTGTGGGAGAAAGCAGATGGTGCATTGAATAACACTAGAGACACTAAACCAGTCAAGTTCACAGCATGCATAGAATTCAAGCTACATTAATAGGACAGATTTAGTCTGTATATTGACTTAACTTGTGGCCTGGGTTGGCAAAATACATTGACTCAAGAAGAAACCAAACAGGAGATGGCTTTATTTAACCCAAGCCGTGAAAGACGTAACCAAGATCAAAAATTACTAAGCTTAGCATCTTGTACAAACGCATCTGCTACAGCTTTACCTGACCTACTTATGTATATTCTGGGAAATTCAGTCTTCTTTCTGGAAAACATCTCTCTAGCATCTTCTGCAGAATTGGAATGAAATGCCTTTACTCCATTGTAGATTCTGATATGTTTACAGGGATTCTGTTAGAGAGCGAAATGAAAATTCTATTGTGAAAAAAGTAAAGTTCTACATTTAGAGGCAAGAAAAACAAAACGTGCAGTATAGGATATGTGGTACCTTGCTCAATAGTGGTGATTGTGAGAGGAATCTTGGAGTCCTAGTGAATAATCACTTAAATATGAGCCAGCCATGTGCTGCAGCTGCCAAAAAAGCCAACACAGTTCTAGGCTGCATCAACAGAGGGATAGAATCAAGATCACATGAACTGTTAATATCACTTTATAATGCCTTGGTAAGGTTGCATTTGGAATACTGCATCCAGATTTGGTCGCCACGATATAAAAAAGATGTTGAGACTCTAGAAAGAGTGCAGAGAAGAGCAACAAAGATGATTAGCAGGCTGAAGGCTAAAACCAGGGGTGAAATCCAGCAGGTTCTGACAGGTTCTGGAGAACTGGTAGCGGAAATTTTGAGCAGTTCGGAGAACCGGTAGCGGAAATTTTGAGTAGTTCAGAGAACTGGCAAATAACATCTCTGGCTGACCCCAGGAGTGGGGAGGGAATAGGGATTTTGCAGTATCCTTCCCCTGCCACTCCCACCAAGCCACTCCCACCAAGCCACACCCACAGAACTAGCAGTAAAAACATTTGGATTTTACCACTGGCTAAAATATATAAAAGATGGTTGATGGAACTGGGTATGTCTAGTTTAATGAAAACAAGGACTAGGGGTGACATGATAGCAGCGTTCCGATATCTCAGGGGCTGCCCCAAAGAAGAGGCAGTCAAGCTATTCTCCAAAGCAGCTGAAGGCAGGACAAGAAGCAATGGGTGGAAACTAATGAAGGAGAGAAGCAACCTAGAACTAAGGAGAAACTTTCTGACAGTTAGAACAATTACTCAGTGGAACGACTTGCCTCCAGAAGTTGTGAATGCGCCAACACTGGAAGTTTTTAAGAAGATGTTGGATAACTATTTGTCTGAAATGGTACACGGTTTCATCCCTAAGCAGAGGGTTGGACTAGAAGACCTCCAAGATCCCTTACAACTCTGTTATTCTATTCTATTCTATTCTATTCTATTCTATTCTATTCTATTCTATTCTATTCTATTCTATTCTATTCTATTCTATCCTATCCTATCCTATCCTATTCTTCTTCTGCAGAAACCTTCAGCTCCTCCATCACAATGATCCATCTCTCCAGGCAAGTCATTCCATTGGTTAATTGTTCTCACTGTCAGGAAATTTCTCATTAGTTCTAGATTGGATCTCTCCTTGATTATTTTCCACTCATTGCTTCAGGTGCTTTGAAAAATAAGTTAACTCCTTCTTCTCTGTGGCAGCCCTTCAAATATTGGAAGAGAGCTGTCACCCTTCGTTTTTCTCTTCATTAGCCTTAATGGTGAACTTTATCTTTCAAGAAAGAAGGCAGGGAGAGAACGGGTTCACTGGAGGTTTTTAAGAAGAGATTGGACAGCCATTTGCCCGGAATGGTATAGGATCTCCTGCTTAGGCAGGGGTTTGGACTAGAAGATCTCCAAGGTCCCTTCCAACTTGGTTATTCAGTATTTATGGAGATTTTCAGTCATCCAAATTATGGTTTATCCCAAATGTGTTTTTTCAAGAGCTAACTGGACGTTCTGGTTTTTCTTTGAAGACATTTCACTTCTCATCCAAGAAGTTGCTTCAGCTCCGATTCTATGGAGATTCTCAATAATCCAGGTCATGGTTGTCCCAAAGGTGTTTTTTCAAGACACAACTGGACATTCTGGTTTTTCTTTGAAGAACATTTCATTTCTCATCCAAGAAGCTTCTTCAGTTCTCTGACTAGATGGTGGGGAATTGTTATTCTGTATTCTTCCTCAGCCAATAACCTCTTTCTCCACCCAGAAAGACCAGAAATCAGACAACCTATGGTTGAAGGAAGAAGAAAAGTATCATCTCCCATGAATGATGGGCATCTATTTCCATACCTGTTAGCTGAAGAACTGGGGATGGCGGAACCTGCAGAGGAGATGAGATGTGAGTAACTGTGTATGGTGTTTGGATGCATATCGATGAATAAGTGGGTGGTAGTGTGTGGAGTCCACCTGTGAAGTAAGTGTCCTTCCAAATGTTCAGATTTAATCATCGGCATATCTTATGTACCACCTACAGGCCATTTCCTTCAAGGAGGATGCAGCATTCAGATCAAATAAGATTGCCCCTTTCCTCCAGAGAAGGTTTTCTATGTTCCATCTGCATATCTGAAGTCCTAGTTTGTACTGTATTTTTAGCACTATAAAATGCTCCGGACTATAAGATGCACATTAGCTTTAGAGGAGGAAAACAAGGGGGGGGTGAAATCTGCCTCTGCCTCCCAGCATCCATCTGGTATTCATCTGGCTGCATCCTTGCAGCAAACAGCAAACAGCCTGCCTCCTTCATGTCTCCGCCTGGGAACGCTGGAGCCTTCACTGCCAAGCAGCTGATTGGCGGTTGGATCAGCCTCCTGGAATACCACCGATCAGCTGTTCTAGGCAGCGAATTCCCAGCATTCCGCCTGTTTGCCAGTGCCCATTTGCTGCCGCCTAGCGAATGGTGGCAGTGAGCGGCAGTGGCGAACAGGTGGCAATAGGTGGCGGTGGCGATCCCCGCCACCTAGAACTGCTGATCGGTGGAATTCCAGGAGGCCAATCCAACTGCCAATCAGCTGCTCGGCAGTGAAGTCTCCAGCATTCTCTGGCGGTGGTACTGCCATCACTGCACCAACCCCCATCCCACCCACTGTAATATTCGCTCTATAACAGTGTTTCTCAACCTTGGAAGCTTGAAGATGGGTGGATTTCAACTCCCAGAATTCTGGGAGTTGAAGTCCACCCATCTTCAAGCTACCAAGGTTGAGAAACACTGCTCTATAAGATTCACAGACATTTCCACCCACTATTGGGTGGGTGGGGAGTGCATCTTATACGTGCACCCGCGTTTCTACCGTCCCTGTCCTAATATTCCTTTTTACTTACTCTTTTCATGTATTCAAATTATGTTTATACTTTTACCTGTTATCTTATATATGCTTGACAAATAAACTTATGACTTATAGTACAAAAAATACAGTATGCGTTTCACTCAGGAAAAAAAGGAGAGAATTTTCAAAAGCTTATCCTGCCTGACACAGGGTAACTTAAGGTAACCATCCAAAGCAGTAGATTTCTATAAAAGGCAAGGAATCACCAAAAAATGTTGTTGATCGTTGTGGATCATGAAAAGTCATTTGGATTCTACGGTTTGGGCTACCTCTAGCTGCAGAACAAATGACAAGCATCAAGAAACAATGCAGAAACAATGCAGAAACAAGCAGAATCAGATTTAAAAAAAAAAAAAACATTAATTGTTGTGAGATTCTTCCAAAATTCATCAAGGCTGAACAAATTCCTTACTTCAAAGGGTCAATTTACAACTTGTTTGCTTGTTTCTCCTTTTGGGCTTTTCTAAGTCCACCTTATTCTTCAACCTTGTTATATTTCCTTAAGGGGAAAAAAGACAGTGAAGGAACAATTCCAAAATGAATGTTCACCTGATGCAGAGTTTTGTTCCTAATTCAAAATGTGTTTGTTTTGTAACAAAGGTGCTAACTTGAACCCAAGAATGAGACTGTGAATGTGTGGTGCCCCATGAATTATCTTGACCAGGAACAAATTTGGAAAACCTAAGAAGAGTTGGGCTTGAATGGGAGATCAGTGGTCACTTGGTAGTACAGTGGCTTAATGCACCCTGTAATTAACACAGCTGCCTGCAATTTCTGCAGGTTTGAATCTTACCAGGCTCAAGGTTGACTCAGCCTTCCATCCTTTCTAAGGTAGGTTAAATGAGGACCCAGTTTGTGGGGGCAATAAGCTGACTTTGTATAAATATACAAAAGTATGAAGGCTATTGCTTAATGCATTGTAAGCCACCCTGAGTCTCTGGAGAAGGGCGGCATATAAATCAAATAAAAAAAAAAGATCATTATCAAATTCAGAATTGGTGGCTATGAAAAATTATTTCCATCTTGTCTACAGAGATTCTCAGTCATCCAGGTCATGGTTGTCCCACAGGTGCTTTTTCAAGAGGCAACTGGGCTTTCTGGTTTTTCTTTGAAGACCAACATGGTCTATGCAGTACAACGCAGTGAGCCATGTGCAGATCTGTACTTTGGGGAAACAAAACAACCACTTCATAATGCATGGTGTAACATAGGAGAACAAACCCATTCAGAACAAGATTCAGCTACATTTGAAAGATAAAGGACACTCTTTTGAAGACAGCAAAGTCCACATTTTGGACAAAGAGGACCACTGGTTTGAAAGAGGGATCAAACGCAACGCATTGTAAGTCGCCCTGAGTCTCCGGAGAAGGGCGGCATATAAATCAAATTAAAAAAAAAAAAGAGGCCATCTATGTCCAAATTGAACAGTCCTTCCCCAACAGAAGGGGAGGGATACAACATCATCTATCTCCAGGCTACACCACAGTCCTTTCAATAGTTCCAAGAAGGCTTCACACCCATTTGCACCACTCAGGTGACCCTGAGGGCATAGATAAACCTCCAAGTGGCCTCAATGACTCTCTAAAAGGGTGCAAATGACCAGCTGTCTGCAAGGAGTATAAATCCTTCCATTCACCACCATCTAGTCAGAGTTGAAGAAGCTTCTTGGATGAGAAGCGATATGTCTTCAAAGAAAAACCAGAAAGTCCAGTTGCCTCTTAAAAAGCACCTTTGGGTTATTTCCATATTGTTGCCAAAAACAAAACCACCGCATGAATGTCAAGAATTGAGTTTATCTCAACGGAAATTCTGCCATACAAAATCTCTCACAATTTTTTTAGAACATAGAATCATAGCACTGGAAGGGACCTTGGAGATCTTCTAGTCCAACTCCCTGCCATGGCAAGAGAATCTATACAATTCTGGACAAATCTCTAAAAACCTACAGTGATGGAGCACCCACAACTCCAAAAAGCAAACCATTCTAGTGATTAATTGTTCTCACTGTCAGGAAATTTGTCCTTAGTTCTAGATTGGATCTCTCTTTGATAAGCTTCTATCCATTACTTCTTTTCCTGCTCTCAGGTGCTTTGCAGAAGAGGCCCCTCTTCTCTGTGACATCCCCTCAAATATTGGAACAGTGCTATCATCACTTCTACCAATTCTCTTTGGTAGAGTAGAGTTGTTGTTCCCACAACTAGATATGTCTACTCTAGTTGTGCTTTAGCCTCCAGACTCCTAATCAGTGGTGGGTTGCCCCCAGTTCAGACCGGTTCTCAAGAACCGGTAGTAAAACCAGGGGGAGACCACGCCCCCCCACCCCAGATGTCATCATCGGCGATCTGCGCATGCGCAGAAGCAAGGTGTGCGTGAGAGTGAAGTGAGCGCACGGTTGCGATCCCGTTGCAAACTGGTAGTAAAGGTAAGTAGAACCCACATCTGCCCCTAATCATATTTATTGCTCTTCTCTACACTTTTCTAGAGCCTCAACATCTATTTTGTATCATGGCAACCAGAGCTGGATGCAGTATTCCAAGTGTGGCTTCAATTAGTTGCTCCCCTTTCTGGATCAGGACTCCTTATGCACGGTCACTCACGCCCTCGTTACTTCCCACCTGGACTACTGTAATGCTCTCTACATGGGGCTCCCCTTGAGGAGCACCCAGAGGCTCCAACTGGTCGAGAATGCAGCCGCGCGGGTGATTATGGGGGCGACATGGCGCTCCCATGTAACACCTCTCCTGCGCGAGCTGCACTGGCTTCCGGTGGTCTTCCGGGTGCGCTTCAAGGTATTGGTTCTCATCTTTAAAGCACTCCATGGCTTAGGGCCATAGGGTCTCGGGTACCTACGAGATCACCTTCTGCCACCGACAACCTCCACCGACCAATACGCTCCCACAGAGAGGGTCTCTCTCCTCCCCAGGGGGAGAGCCTTCTCTGTGGGGGCACCCACCCTCTGGAACGAGCTATCCCCAGGGATACGTTTGATCCCGGACCTCCGTACTTTCCGCCGGGCTCTGAAGACCTTCTTCTTTCAGCAAGCCGGGCTGGCTTAAAATTTTTAATTGTTTTATGGGTAAGGGGTTTTAAATTGGGGAAGCCAAATGGATTTAATTATGTTTTAAATTATTTTAATTTTCATATTGTATGTATTTTAATCCTGGCTGTTCCCCACCCTGAGTCCCTCTGGGAGAAGGGTGGTATAAAAATTTAATAAATTCAATTCAATTCAGATTCAATTCAATTATGTAGTATGGAGGGGTACTATCTCTTCTCATGGTCTTGATACTGTCCCTCTGTTGATGCAGCCTAGGATTCTGTTGGCCTTTTTGGCAGCTGCAGCACACTGCTGGCTCATAGTTACCTCCCGTATGGACTACTGTAATGCTCTCTACATGGGGCTCCCCTTGAAAAGCACCCAGAGGCTCCAACTGGTCCAGAATGTAGCCGCGCGGGTGATTATGGGCGCAGCTTGTTACGCCCATGTAACACCTCTCCTACGTGAGCTGCACTGGCTCCCGGTGGTCTTCCAGGTGCGATTCAAGGTGTTAGTTATCACCTTTAAAGCGCTCCATGGCTTACGGTACCTACGAGACCGTCTTTTGCCACCAATAGCCTCCCACCGACCAGTTCGTTCTCACAGGGAGGGACTACTCAGAGTACCGTCAGTCAAATTATGCCAACTGGCGACTCCCAGGGGGAGGGCCTTCTCTGTGGGGGCTCCAACCCTTTGGAATGAACTGCCCCCGGAGATACAGAATATTCCTGATCTCCGTGCTTTCTGCCGTGCCCTCAAGACCCTGATGTTCCAACAGGCAGGGCTAAACATATGAACATGTGAATGATTTTTTAAAAAAATGTTATCTAATTCTGGGTTTTATTTAATTGACCAAACTAAGTAATAATTTTAATTAGCAATTTTATGATGTTTGTGTGTCTATATTTTTCTTGACTGTACACCGCCTTGAGGGAGAAAGGCGGTATAGAAATATAATAAATAAAATAAATAATAAATAAATAAATAATATTTAAGTGATTGTCCACTAGGACATCTGGATTCCCCCCACCCCCACCCCCAGCTAGGATAACTACTGTTGAGATGACTACCGCCTTGTATGAAATTGTACAGTGCAAAATCTTCTACAGTCCTTTTCAAAACTTGGGGAATATCTAAAAAAAAAAAACCTTCTCCCCATCCATATGTTAAACATTGTTAAACTCTTCATCTGAGTTCACACTACAGAGTTAATCAAGGCAGTTCAAGTATGATATACTCCACAAACCATTGCTAACCTAACAGTGATTAAAATAATAGGATTGTGATGGTGAACCTATGGCAGCCATGCCAGAGGTGGCACGCAGAGCCCTCTCTGTGGGCATGTGCACCATTGCCAGCTGGTCTTCTGGTTTCCCATGCACACATGTGTGTCGGCCAGCTGGTCTTCGTGGGCACTGGGGTGCCAGAAAACAGCCTGAAAAATGGCCTGAATATGGCCTGAAAAACTTCTTGAAAATAGCCTGAAACATGGCCTGAAAATGGCCGAAAAACGGCCTAAAAAACGGCCTGAAATTGGCCTGAAAACAGCCGAAAAGTGGCCTGAAAAATGGCCTGAAAATGGCCCTGAAAATGGCCTGAAAATGACTGAAAAATGGCCTGAAAACGGCCAAAAAATGGCCTGAAAACAGCCTGGAAAACGGCCTAGAAAATGGCCAAAAAACAGGCCATTTTTTGGGCTGTTTTCCAGGCCATTTTAAGGCCAAAAATGGCCCAAAAACAGCCTGAAAATGGCCTGAAAACATCCAAAAAAATGACCTGAAGACAGAAATGTGTGCTCCGGCCAGCTGGTCTTTGGTTTTCTGGCGCTCTGGCACTCACACATGCATGCACATCCACATGCATTCCAGTTTGGGCACTTCAGGGGTGAGTTCTAAATTTTTTTACTACCGGTTCTGTGGGCGTGGCTTATTTTGTGGGTGTGGCTTGGAGGTCATGTGACTAGTTGGGCGTGGCTAGCTGGTCAGAGTCATTTCTGGAAGGTCCTCGCACTTACGACCCGACTCATTTGTTTGCTTTTAACACTGATCAGCTGTAGGACGGCCCTTTGAAGCCCCGCGGCAAGAGTTTAAACAGTTTTTTTTCCTTCTAGTCATCAGCTGGGATTCAGGAGGCAGCAATAAATTGGGGGTGGGACCAAATAAAAGGTAAGAATAACATGGGTGGGGGGGTGGGAGGGCGGGGGGGGAGAACCGGTTCGGTGACGTCATATCATCACCGCTACTGGCTCGGCCAAACCGGACCGAACCGGGAGGAACTCAACACTGGGGCACTTGATACCAAAAAGGTTTGCCATCACTGTAATAGGACAACCAGTTCTCGGGCTGTAGCTGAGCAGTTGAATTAAACAGATCAGAATGCAATTCATATCAAAAGCAGGTTTTTTAAAAAAAAAGAAAAGAAAAAAAGAAAATATGATGACACCCTTTCTCTAAAGCTTTACATCCTTTTTTCGTATTATAACGAAAGCTGTTCAGTGCCACATATTGGAGTGGATAAGATTAACTGCCAAGATTAATAAAAGATTGGCAAATTAATCAACATTTGAGTTGATTAATTAGTTCATAGCAGATTTTAATTTGTATTTAAATTTAAATCAATTATCATAAGACAACAGGAAGCCTTAGCAGCTAGGATACAGCAAGTTTGACAAAATAAATAAATCGGAGCATTGAGGAATGAGATAGTGGTGCATCCACGTTTAAAGCTTTTTTACTTCTTGCAACACGGGCAAGATTTAAAGGGATGTAAAAAAGGGAAATATCAAGGGCAGCTTTTACTTTGTCACTTTCTGAATTGCTTTGCACATTCCTCAGTGCTGGGGGTAAAAAAATAGATGCTATATAGTCACAGATAAGCCGAAGCCAACTTTGGGGGTGTATTTTTGGCACCTAAAATTCTCAACTTATCTGTGAGTAAGTACGGTAATGACTGTCTTAGTAATAGGCAGCTGTGATTCCATTTCATAGATGAGTTTAGCTGAGATTATTAAAAAAAAATAAACCTTTGAGAGACTGGAATTAGAAAAATCTAAATCTCCCTTCCTTAAAAACAGGGGATCCCCAACATGTGGGCTGCGTTCCACTACTGGTCCGTGGCTTATTTGCAACTGGGCCACGTGAGTGGCCGGCTGGTACACATGGTTGGCCTCAGCCCCACTCATGTGATTCTCTGCCCTGGTTGCTGGGTGGGCGTGGCCATGATGGGTGTGGCCTAGTCAGCCTCCTGCACCATGGCAGGGGGGGTGGCCTTTTTGCCTTCCCCGGGCTCTGGAGGCTTTCCTCGAGCCTCCAGGAGGGCGATAACGGCCTCCCCAGGCTCCAGAGAACCTCTGGAGGCCGGAAATCGGCCAGTTTCCGACCTTCCCAAACTTCCAGTAGGCCTGTTTTTTGCCCTACCCGAACCACCCTGTGCACCCTGCACTTACCTGAATCCAAAAAGGGCCACGTGGGGACTCCTGGGAGGGGAGGGGCAGGATGGGTGGGGCCAGCCAGAAGTGGGATTTGGGGGTTCTCCAAACTACACAGAATCTTAGCTGGAGGTTCTCCTGAACCCCTGTGAACCCCCAGTAGCCCACCCCTGAGCAACGGGTGCTCACATGTGCACGCACCTGCCCCCCCCCCACAAAACCATCCCCTCTTTCTCCCACTCTCCGCCCTCCGCCCTGGGCCGCCAACTCAGAAAGGTTGGAAAATTCTGCTTCAAAAGATTACTTTGTTAATATTCAGAAAGGAAATCATTGCAGCTTCAGATTTGTTTAAGAAGGAGCGCGAACCAAATTTGGGTAGTGGTTAAAGTATCTAGGCTAAAAACCAGGAGACTCAGCATTCTAGTTCCATTTTGGGCACAAAGCCATTATAAAACCCTACTAAAACCACACCTGGAGTACTGCAACCAATTTTGGTCACCATACTATAAAAAAGATGCTGAGACTTTGGAAAAAGGTTCGGAGAAGAGCAACTAAGATGATCAAAGACCTGGAGACTAAACAATATGAAGAACAACTGCAGGGTTTGGATCTGGCTAGTCTAAGGAAAAGAAGAATTAGGGGTGACATGATAGCAGTGTTCCAGTATTTGAGGGGCTGCCACAAAGAAGAGGGGGTCAAATTATTCTCCAAAGCACCAGAGGGCAGGACAAGAAACAATGGTTGGAAACTAATCAAAGAGAGAAGCAACCTGGAATTAAGGAGAAACTTCCTGACAGTGAGGACAATTAACTAGTGGAACAGCTTTGGAAATCGTGGGCGCTCCATCACTGGAAGTTTTTAAGAAGAGACTAGACAGTCACTTATCTGAAATGGTACAGGTTCTACTGCTTGAGCAGGGGGCTGGACAGCTCTATTCCATGCCATGCCATGCCATGCCATGCAGTTCCGTTCCATTCCATTCCATTCCATTCCATTCCATTCCATTGCATTCCATTCCATTCCATTCCATTCCATTCCATTCCATTCCATTCCATTCTATTCTATTCTATTCTATTCTATTCTATTCTATTCTATTCTATTCTATTCTATTCTATTCTATGACCTTGAGTCGGTCATTCTCTCCCAGCCCTATGCAATGGCAAACTATTTCTGATTTGTACCAAGAAAATTGCATGGACCTGTCCAGGTAATTTCCCAAGAGTGATTTTAAGGCAAAGAGGAAGTACCCCAATTCAGTGCAGAAGACAAGGCAAGATTGAGAATTCCTGGTTGGGCTGCTGCTCACCTAGGGTTCAGTCATTCCAGCTCAACATGATGTCAATGGTGTCATCCATTCAGTTGGTGATTCTATGAGCCAAATCTCTCCACATCTTCCAGATCTTGCACTACTTCTTTGAGTTGTTCTGGATGGTGTCACCTTTGATGGTGCCCAGCCATCATGTTCTTTGGCAGCCTGGATTCCTTTTATTTATTTGTTTGTTTGTTTGTTTGTTTGTTTTAATTTGTATACCGCCCTTCTCCGACAGGACTCAGGGCAGTGAACAGCCAAAATAAAACAGAACATACAAAATTTAAAAACAGTTTAAAAAATAATTAAATATTTTTGGCCACAATTTAAAACAAGAGTTACAGCTAACTCTTCCAAATGTAATTGCTTTTTCCAGCTCATCTTAGTGTTTGTCTTTCACAGAATGTCTTCTTTTCCTCTCTTGGAGGAGCAGGTTCTTTTTTCTTTCTTCTCCTTGCTTCTTCTTTCTCCACTGGTTTCAGTTCCAGACCTCCCTCCAGCTATAGATAGCTGGATAAAGCTACCCTTCAGCTTTATTTTCCTCTATAAGTCTTGCAGGGCAGAAGAACTCCCAAGAAGGCTTTTAAAGAGAGAGAGACAGAGAGAGATAGAAAGAGAGAGGGAGAGAAAGGCAGAGAGACAGAGAGAGAGAAAGAAAGGGATACAGAGACACACACACAGAGAGAGAGGGAGACAGAGACAGAGAGACAGAGACATATATAGAGAAAGAGATACAGAGACAGAGAGACACAGAGTCACAGAGAGAGACAGAGAGAGAGAGATACAGAGACACAGAGAGAAAGAGACAGAGAGAGAGACAGAGAGAGACAGAGAGAGACAGAGAGAGACACACAGAGAGAGACAGATATATATATATATATATATATATATATATAGAGAGAGAGAGAGAGAGAGAGAGAGAGAGAGATACAGAGAGAGAGAGGGAGAGACAGAGAGAGAGAGATCTTCTCTCTTGCCCTGAAGGAGCAAATAAAAGGACAATGAAAAGAACATTAAAGGTTAATGAACTATGTAGAGTTCTGGAAAAAAAGACATTCCGTGGTTCAGATTTGTTGCTTTCTGTTCAGAGCTGACCTCAGGTGGGAAAAGAAATTTGCAGAGAGAAGATGCATGCAGGTTTTAAAACAACTTCAATTGCATTCCTTCACAGCCATGCAGTCTCGGACAAATCCACATTTTTAAACTCATATTCTGTGGCAGGTGGACAGAGAGCAACTGAATTTACAATGTCAGCGTTCGTGCTGTAAAGACAAACGATAAAACTCAAGCAACTACTCATGGGGAACCTGCCTTGCCCACAGTTTCAATGTTACGTTGTGGGTACGTGGCCCTAGGATTAATCTCTGTTCATTAATTTCTTTATTTGGGAAGGCTTTGATGTCACTTCAGTCTGACCGCATATAAGAAAGGGGTGCTGCACCCAGAGTAGCAGCTCCTTAAACACCAAACACTTTCCATGGGAAGATGCTGCCACAAATAGAGTTGAATTAGTACATCACACTAATTCTAATTGTCATTAGAAGGAGCTTCCAGTAATAGCTAATAGCATTTTATGGTGGACGGTGGAAATTAAAATGGAGCACGAACTAAAAACCACAGTTGAGTGGTCATGCAGTAGTGGCCAACAGGCTTGAAATTTTGGATTTTGACAATCTGGAACTGCACCGCCTGTGGTCCGTTCTAAGCATACTACACAAAATTGTCTGCCACAACGTCTTACCTGTCAACAACTTCTTCAGCTTCAACCACAATAATTCCCGGGCAAACAACCGATACAAACTCAAGGCAAATTGCTCCAAACTTGATTGCAGAAAATATGACTTCAGCAAGAGAGTGGTCAATGCCTGGAATGCTCTTCTCGACTCTGTTGTTCCAGCCTCAAACCCTCACAGCTTCAATCTCAAACTGTCTACCTTAGACCTCACTCCCTTCTTAAGAGGTCCGTAAAGGGGGCGTGTATAAATGCACCAGTGTGCCTACCATCCCTGTCTTACTGTCCCCATTTATCTGTATTTACTTCCTTTGTTCATGTTTAAGTTTATACCAGAGGTGGGTTTCAGCAGGTTCCGAACAGTTCTGGAAAACCGGTAGCAGAAATTGTGAGTAGTTCGGAGAACCGGTAGTAAAAATTCTGACTGGCCCCACCTCCATCTATTCTCTGCCTCCCAAGTCCCAGCTGATTGGGAGGAAATGGGGATTTTGCAGTAACCTTCCCCTGGATTGAGGTGGGAATGGAGATTCCACCAAGCTGGCCTGGCCTAATTTTTCCCCTTTTTTCTTTGTTCTTTTTACAATATACATTTTAATCTGTTTTTAAATTATTGGGGTGTTTTAAATTTGTCTTGGGCCAAATTGTTTAATTTGGTTTTATTCTGCTTTTAAATTTTGTATTTATGTGTTTTACTTTGTGGCTGTTCACCACCCTGAGTCCTTCGGGTGTAGGGCGGTATATAAATCTAATAAAACAAACAAACAAACAAACAGTATCCTTTTCCTGCCATGCCCACCAAGCCACGCAGACCAAGCCACACCAACAGAACCAGTAGTAAAAAATTTTGAAACCCATCACTGGTTTATACAGGTACTGCTATCTTGTACATGTTTGGCAATAAAATAAAATAAAATAAAATAAATAAAATAAAATAAAATAAAATAAAATAAAAAATAAATAAAATAAAATAAAATAAAATAAAAAAATAAAATAAAATAAAATAAAATAATAAAATAATAAAATAAAATAAAATAAAATAAAATAAAATAAAATAAAATAAAATAAAATAAAATAATAAAATAAAATAAAATAAAATAAAATAAAATAAAATAAAATAAAATAAAATAAAATAAAATAAAATAAAATAAAATAAAATGCAACATGGTCTATCCGGCCGCAACCTCATGACTGCAGAGAAAGCAACAGTTGTGTTAAATGAGTTATTAAAAAAAAAAAAAAAAGCCACTCGGCTTTCAAAATCAGGCAATAAATCAGATAAACTTAGATCTGTTTTCAAACTGGCCCAGATTCTTTCACTACATGTCCACTTACCTCCTCCTCTTTTGCGGCCGAATCACCCTCCCCTCTTCCATTCCGGCCGATCTTCACAATTATGCCCATTGCAGCCTCCCCCATGGTCACGTGATCAAAATTCAGACTCTTGACCACTGACTTGTATTTATGACTGTTGCAGTGTCCTGGGATCCTGCGATCCCATTCGGTAAACTTCCAACAAGCAAAGTCCATGGGGAAGCCAGATTCACTTAACAACCAGATTACTAACTTAACAACGGCAGGATTCACTTAACAACTTCAGCAGGAAAAATCATAAAACGGGGGCAAAACTCACTTGATAACTGTCTCACTTAGCAACTGAAATTTGGGGCTCAATTTAAGTTGAGGACTACCTGGTTTGTTCCTTTGCTAACTAAAAAATAAAGCTGTATAATCTTAATACTGTATATAGCTGTGATGGCGAAACTATGGCACACATGCCACAGGTGATACACGGAGCCATATCTGTGGGCACGCAAGTGTTGCCCTAACTCAGCTCCAACATGCATGCGTGCACCGGCTGGCTGATTTTCGGGCCTTCCGGTCCCACCAGAAATAGGGAAATGGGAAGTTTCCAGCCTCCAGAGGGCCTCGGGGGGGGGAGCCATTTTCACCCTCCCCAGGCTCCAAGAAAGCCTCTGGAGCCTGGGGAGGGTGAAAAATGGGCCTACCGGGCCTACTGGGCCCACCGGGCTATTGCGTGCTAAAAGTGAAGAGAGTGTCGGGGGGGTCGCACGTGCATGCATAGGGAGGGTGTTGGGGCGCATTGAATTATGGGTGTGGGCATAAACATGTGTGACCCCTCCCTACGCTCCCCCCGCTTTTGGCATGCGACAGCAAAAAGGTTAGGTATCACTGTTATATAGTATATAGGTTGCAAAAATCCAACCCAACACTAGATGGCAGCAAAACAAAAATCTGAACCTCTCACTGTTGCTCTCAGCCAGATATTAATAACTCATTAATAACTCATACATATGGGATGCTTAGTGTCGTTAGATCAAGATTTGGTGTTCTCGGCTTCGTGCTTCTAGGAGCAATGTGTGTGATCGCAGCTGTTCCTTCCTTTTAACCGCCAGTGAGGGTGTGAACTGATTGGGTGGGAGCTTGGCTGTGTTCTGATTGGGTGGGGTGTGTTCTGATTGGGTGGGGGTTTGGCTGTGCTCTGATTGGATGGGGAGTTGGCTGTGCTCTGATTGGCTGGGTGTGTGTTCTGTTTAGGTGGGGGCTTGGTTGTGCTCGGGTTAGTCTGATAGCAGGGGGATTTGAGCTGGTGAGCTGTGTTGCTGTTGTTTGGCTTCGTGTTCGTGGCCGTGCCATCTCTTCATGTTGGGTGTCAGTCTGCTTCATGTATGGATTGGAGGGGTTTAAAGTGGCTAATGATGCAGCTGAATAAACGAGATGACACCTCCCGCCTGCCAGCCATTTGGAAACCCGCCCTTATTGACAAATGAGTCCCTAACACAAAGAATGACACCAGACCCACACTCACGAGAGCCACACAGGATGTAACCACCACACATCCACGCAGAAAGCAGACTCAGACCCACACTGATGATCAGGCATGAACACGGACCAGAAGCCAGACCACAGCTGCATCAAACCTCAGAAAACATATATATATATATACAATTTGACAACAAGGTTACAAGTGAAAATAATATTTACAGCAAAGGCTGGTTTTGCAAGAACATACTTCAAGTGGTTGCCGAAATAACTGACAGCCCAACAAATTAAGTGTGCAGTACATTGAACTGTGAAAAGTGGCAGGGCTCACACATTATTCTAGAGCAGGAGGGGAAACAATTCACTGGGCCTAGCATGAAGAAAAGTTAAAGTTAACCAGGTTTAAAAATAACAAATCTTACTATATTTTCTGAATTCAATAATTCTTTCTGGTCTTCCCTTAATCTTAGCATCTTTGAAAGAAGTTATTTAAAATAACAAGAGCTGGAAGATACCTTGGAGGTTTTCTAGTCCAACATCCTGCTCAGGCAGAAAATCCTATATCATTTCAGACAAATGGTTGTCCAATCTCTCTTGAAAACCTCCAGTGATGGAGCACCCACCACTTCTGAAGGCAAGCCGTTCCACTGGTTGATTGTTCTCATTGTCAGGAAATTTCTCCTTAGTTCCAGGTTGCTTCTCTCCTTGATGAGTTTCCATCCATTGCTTCTTGTCCTGCCTTCAGGTGCTTTGGAGAATAGGTTGACCCCCTCTTTTTTATGGCAAGCCCTTAGATATTGGAAGACTGCTATCATGCTGCCCCTAATCCTTCTTCTCACTAGACTAGACATACCCAGTTCCTGCAACCGAAATTCCCTGAAGTTGGGCTCTAGTCCAAATCTCAGAAGACAAAAACTCTGGTCTCAGTGACTGATCCAGATTGGATCCTAAGATGTCTCTCTTATTATCTGCAGTTCCTTTACAGCTGTGATGGCGAACCTTTTTGGCACCAAGTGTCGAAAAGAGAGAGCGCACTCATCTTGGCCATGACCAGGAAGAGGAGCTGCCCAGGGGGCATGTGCATTGGCTAGCAAGTCTTCTGGTTACTGTCGTGCATGCACATGCGCCAATCAGCTGGCTGGCACACATGCTCACCAGGGGTGGGTTCTACTTACTTTTACTACCGGTTCGCAAGGGGAGCGCACAGGCATGCGCAGATCATCAATTATGACATCCGGGCAGGTGGGCGGAGCCTCCCACTGCTTTTAGTACCGGTTCGCAAGAACCGGACAGAACCAGGAGCAACCCACCACTGATACTCACGCCGGAAAACAACTCTATCATTTTCCAGCACTACTGCACGCACAGCTGATCATTGCATGCACATGTGCGCCAGAAACCTGGAAGAGGAACGGGTGATGCCATGCGTGCCAGGCGACATGGCTCTGCATGCCACTTCAGCCACGCGTGCCATAGGTTTGCCATCACGGCTTTAGAGCATTTGATGGGAAGGAACTGAATTATTGTTATTTTTTAAAAATAGATCTTTAAATAGATATTTGTTATTATATATGGGATATATGGGACGCAGTTGCTCTGTGGCTAAGATGCTGAGCTTGTCGATCGAAGGGTCGGTAGTTCAGCTGTTCGAATCCCTAATGCCGCGTAACGGGGTGAGCTCCCGTTACTTGTCCCAGCTTCTGCCAACCTAGCAGTTTGAAAGCACGTAAAAAATGCAAGTAGAGAAATTGGGACCACCTTTGGTGGGAAGGTAACAGCGTTCCGTGCGATTTTGGAATTGAGTCATGCGGGCCACATGACCACGGAGACGTCTTCGGACAGCGCTGGCTCTTCAGCTTTGTCATGGAGATGAGCACCGCCCCCTAGAGTCAGGAACGACTAGCACATATGTGTGAGGAGAACCTTTACAGATTAACAAGTTGGAAGGGACCTTGTAGGTCATCTAGTCCAACCCCCTGCTGAAGCAGGAAACCCTACACCAATTCAGACAGATTGTAGTCCAGTCTCTTCTTGAAAGCCTCCAGTGATGAAGCTCCCACAACTTCTGAAGGCAACTTCTGTTCCATGGGTTGATTGTTCTCACTGTTAGAAAGTTCCTCCTTACTTCCAGGTTGAATCTCTCCTTGTTCCTTTACCTATGTTATTATACCCATAATTGAGAACTGTATGTTGAGATTTAGGAATTATTAATTTACTTGAATTGAGTCTTGCAAAAAGTCCAAATTAATTTTTGACCAAAAAGTCTTGCAAATTAATATTTTTTTTAGTTACTGCAGTGATGGTGCTTCTTACAGGGTTTCAGTTTTTATTCGAAAGCAACCAATAATCTTTACATTTAACAGGATTGGACAGAAGTAGGTAAGAAATTGTGAACCGTGGCTTAAGATCCAAATGTTCAAAGCAAGCCACGGTTTTGAAATGCTAGCCTCACACCTTAAAAGCTCCACCCCACATTTCCCTACAACCCTGTGTCTTTTCTTCCAGTGACAAACCATATATATTTCAAAGCTCGACCACAGAAAGCCGCTTAAGTTATAATTATTGTGCATTTACGTAATCAGTGCAAATTCATGCAATTATCACGGGTTGCTACACAATTACCGGCTACAATGGTGTCCTAACAATCCTTTAGTAAACTTTAATGGAGAGGGAGGGAATAAGCATGTTGAGGCATAAATAATATTTAAACCTCTCCAATCGTCCTGTTGCCTGCACAGAATTAGTCTCCCAAGTAATAATGGGAGGGGGCAATCAATTATGAGTGGGGGGTGTCAAGCACATTGTAACCTTAATTCTTTACCTATCATCTGCCCCCATCCAGGGATTTAGGATGCGTTTATGGGCACCAACCATAAATGAAGTCAGGGAGGTTGTAACTGCGCTCATTTGAAAACTATAATTCTGCAGCTGAATTATGCCCACTGTTGTACCATACAATAAGGCTGGTGATATGTCATTCTTATAATGTTGAAGGCTGGGAAGAGCCTATATTTATCACTGACTTTCACTAGAACATACTTAGGAGCCAAATTGGTCTAGTGGTTAAGGTACTAGCCAAGGAACCAGAAGGTCGCAAGTTCTAGTCTTACCTTAGATGTGATGACTTTGGGCTAATTTTTCTCTCTCAGTTCAACTCACCTCATAGGGCTGGTTTTGTAGGTGTTTTTTTTGGTCTTTTAATGACCCTGTAATCCCTTGCACCGGGGTGGAGTCGGGGCAATTGAATGGAGCCAAGTGTTTACTGGCCGGATCCCCTTCCTGTCACCAATGCGGAGTTCGCAGCAGATATATTCTCAGTGTGCCCTGAGAGAGAAACATCTGCCTCTAGCTAGGATCAAACTCACAGCCTCCTGATTGTGAGATGAGAGCTTCACCTCTAACCCACCGCATCACAGGGCTGCTGTGGTGGGGAAAATAGAAGAAGGAAGAAGTACAGAGCATCCACCAGAGCCTTCCCCAGACTCCAGTACTGGCCCAGGTTCCTCCTCAACTTCCTCATCGTCCAAATCTGCCGCCAGCTCTGCTGGCAGCTGGCAGGCCACAACATTACCCAGCTGTCTTTCATGACTAAGGCAGGACTAGAACTCACTGTCTCCTGGTCATTGGCCCAGAGTTACCCAGCTGGCTTTCATGGCTAAGATGAGACTAGAACTCATGGTCTCTTGATGATTGTCCCCAAGTCACCCAGCCAGCTTTCATGGCTATGTGACGACTTGAACTCATGATTTCTTGCTTTCTAGTCTGGGACCTTCACCACTAGGCCACCCTGCCTGTCAATATTTTTCTACAATATTTTCTACGATACAACAACCGTATTGTTGTGGCATTCTGTATATAGCAACGGCTATAGCATTTAGGCTTTTGCAGTGGTACCTCGGTATCTGACTGCTTTAAAACTCGGCAAATTTGGTACTCGACACATTTTGAAGTGCCAATATTATCCCGGTATACTTTGGTATTCAGCACACTGCAAAAGGAAGTGGGGGATGGCCGAAGAGGGTGGACAGGAAGTCGGCCATGCTGGGAAGGTCACGGACATAAAGAAAAAGGGCAGATGGAATGTTTTTCCCAGCCAAAAGAGAGGACCACATGATAAGTCACATGGTTTCTTTAACATTTGTAGTTTTTGGTACCTGTTGTGACTCCCAGACTTCCAACCAACGGTGAGTATTGAGGTACCATTGTATACCACCCCATAGTGCTTTTATAGCCTTCTCTAAGTGGTTTACAGAGTCAGCCTCTTGCCCCCAACAATCTGGCTCCTCATTTTACCCACCTTGTAAGGATGGAAGGCTGAGTCAACTTTAAGAGAAGGAAAGGGAGTGTTGTGGTCCGCCAGCAGCCTGCGTAGCTGGTAGCGGAGTCGGACAGCGATGCGGCTGAGGAAGAATATGGCCAGTCCTGGAGGCTGGGGAAGGCCTGGATGAGGGCTCTGTGTCATAGGCAGAGATGAGGCCAAGGCCATCGGGGAGTGATGTGCGGACTTCGGAGCCTCCAGAGACTGATAGAAGTGAGGCAGAGGAACAGGAGGAGCCTGTTCCTAATGCACGCATGAGAAGAGCTGCCAGAAGGCAAGAGCAGCTCAAACAAAGAGGACAACTCGGGAGTAGGGCCAAGAGATGATTGGCCCCTCCCATAAGGCTTAAAACAGACCAGCAATGGCGTTTGGGCTTTGCCAGAAAACAACGTTGGTAGCTTCGTCTTCTTCTTCGCCTACGTCTTGTATTTATTTTTGTATCTGTGACTTCTGAATGTTTGCCAAGAAAGGCCTTTGGCAGTTTGCCTAATTGGACCAAGGTTTGCGATAGGACTGAGGAATTTGTGTTGGGAGGAATTTGCCTTAATTTAGTTGAACGATGCTGGGAATGAAATAATTCTCAGCTGTTCGAATAAAGTTTGTTTGTTTTTTCACTGACTGATTTTCCTACTACTTACTTGGGCCTGGATCACAACAGGGAGAGGGAGAGGAAGAGGGAGAGAGAGAGAGTCCCCAACTTACAACAGTTCATTTAGTGACTGTTCAAAGTTACAACAGAATTGAAAAAAGTGATATTGTAAGTGATACACTTACAACCATTGCAGCATCCCCATGGCCACTTGATCAACATTTGGATGCTTGGCAACTGACTCATATTTATGACGGTTGCCATATCCCGGGGTCATGTGATTCCCTTTTGTGACCTTCTGACGAGCAACATCCATGGAGAAGCCAGATTCATTTAACAACCATGTTACTAACTTAACAATGGCAGTGATTCACTTAACAAATGTTAATGTTCCTTAACAACTGCAATGATTCACTTAATAACTATGACAAAAGAAAAGAAACAATGGTTGGAGTCTAATCAAGGAGAGAAGCAACCTGGAATTAAGGAGAAACTTCCTAACAGTGAGGACAATTAACCGGTGGAACATCTTGCCTCCAGAAGTTGAAGGGACTTCATCAGTGGAGATTTTTAAGAAGAGACTGGACAGTCACTTGTCTGGAATGATATAGATTCTCTTGCTTGAGCAGAGGGCTGGACTAGAAGACCTCCAAGGTCCCTTCCAGCTTTATTCTATTCTGATATTCAGGTGTCACAAGTAGTATTTGATGATTGCCAAATCGAGATGAAATCCATAGGAACTTTCTAACACTTGAGGTCACTATAATTCCTTTGAGTTAGCTCTGTATGTATACGCGCACGAGGGGTGGTTGTACCAGGGATGAAATGTAAAATTTGTTACTACCAGTTCTGTGGGCGTGGCTTGGGGGGGGGTTAATGTGACTGGGGTGGGCGTGGCCAACTTTTTTTTTTTTTAACTTTTCAAAGAATTTTTTCTAATGCTTTGAAAAGCCTTTGCTGATCAGGCAACTCAGCTGGGATTGTCAGAGACTTTTCAAAGCATTTTTTTTAACCACCTCTTCGGCCAAGAGGTTGCAGAAAAAATTGCTTTGAAGAGCCTCTGACGATCCCAGCTGAGCCACATGATCATCAGAGGCTTTTTTTTTTCTTTTAAAAGCATTTTTTCGTCAGAAGAGGTTGTAGAAAAAATGCTTTTAAAAATTAAAAAAAAAAAGCCTCTGATGATCACGCGGCTCAGCTGGGCATGGTATGGGGGGAGAGCAGGGATTTTTGCTACCAGTTCTCCGAACCACCCGCCACCATCACTACCGGATCGGGCGGTTTCATTTCACCGCTGGGTTGTACTTACCTTTACTACCAGTTTGCAACAGGAGTGCACATGCATGTGCTTCACTCGTGCACGTATGTGCGCTTCTGCGCTTGTGCAGAAGCTTCTGCGCATGCATAGATCGTCCATTATATCGTCCAGGCCAGTGGGCGGAGCCTCCTACAGCTTTTGCTACCGGTTCACAAGAACCGGACAGAACCAGGAGCAACCCACCACTGACGTGCACACGTGCGAGGATAGCTTTGTTAGCATCTTTGTTAGAAGAGATTAATCGGGTCCTGATAGTTCTGCTGAAAATGTAACGTATCTTGCCTAGACTTTCTCTCCTAAGCTGTTGCTTAATACTGTTGTTGTCAACCCTCCCACGTTCAACTGGCAGAAAAATTAAATAAAATAGGGACATCGTGTCTCTGTTCCTCCACCAAGGATCATGTCATAAGCTGAGTTTCTATCCTCCCACATTTCGCTGAAGCATTTCTATCTTGTCCTTGTTTTCTGCAGGGTTTGCTTTCTGGAAAACCTGTTGTGGAGATCAGAGGGCTGTTGTAGCTACTGATCTTCATGGGCATCAGAGCTAAGGTTCGTGGTCTACTACCATCGTTCTGAGTTTTGTCTCCTACAGATCTTCCTAGATCTTAAAAATAAAACAAAAATTCACATTACAATTACAATTAGAAAGCTCAAACTGCCCAAGGAACTGCTGATCCAGTTCTACAGAGGAATGATTGAGTCTGTCATCTGCACCTCTATAACTCTCTGGTTTGGTTCTGCAACCCAACAAGAGAGACACAGACTTCAGAGGATAATTAGAACTGAAGAAAAAACAATGGCTACCAACCTGCCTTCCATTGAGGACCTGTATACTGCACGAGCCAAAAAGAGAGCTGTGAAAATATTTACAGACCTTTCGCATCCTGGATATAAACTGTTTCAACTCCTACCCTCAAAACGATGGTATAGAACACTGCACACTAAGTCTGCATTACTATTAATTTTGTCATCGTTCCTATCATCCATTTCCTCCCACTTAGGACTGTATGACTGTAACCTTGTTGCTGATATCTTTAAGATTTATATTGACTGTTTCCCTATGACTATCATTAAGTGATAGTCATGATTATGATTCTTGACGAATGTACCTTTTCTTTTATGTACACCGAGAGAGGATGCACCAAGACAAATTCCTTGTGTGTCCAATCACACTTGGGCAATAAAGAATTCTATTCTATTCTATTAACAAAATGCTAAGACCCATGGATAGAGTACAGAGAAGAGCAACAAAGTTTATTAGGGGTCTGGAGGCTAAACCGTATAATGAAGAGTGGATGGAGCTAGTTAGGTGTAGCCACATGATGGTGAACCTATGGCACACATGCCAGAGGTGGCATGCAGCACCCTCTCTGATGGCACACGAGCCATCACCCCAGTTCTGCTGTGCATGCACATGTGCCTCCTGGTCTTCAGGTCTCTGCCGCGCATGTGGGGGGGGGGAGCATGCATGGGGGCAGGACACGTGTGAGGGAACATGTGCGGGTGGGCAGGGGTGGGTTCTTAATTTTTTTTACTACCGGTTCTGTGGGCGTGGCTTATTTTGTGGATGTGGCTTGGTGGGGTAATGTGAATGGGTGGGCGTGGCCAACTTTTTTTTTTTACTTTTAAAAGCATTTTTTTCTACAACCTTAAGAGGTTGCGGGGAAAAAATGCTTTTAGAAGCCTCTGACAATCAGGCAACTCAGCTGAGATCGCCAGAGGCTTTTAAAGGCATTTTTTTTTTCCTACAACCTCTTCGGCTGAAAAAATGCTTTTAAAAGTAAAAAAAAAAAAAAAATCCTCTGATGAGGTGGGCAGGGTAAGCGAGTGGCGACCGGGCCGGAGACCGGTTCAGGGGTGTGGCCAGCCAATGTTATTACCGGTTCTCCGAACTACTACAAATTTTTACTACCGGTTCTTGCGAACCGGTGCAAACCGGGAGCAACCCACCACTGGGGGTGGGGTGCGTGCAGAGGGGCTGTGCACAGATTGCATTTTGGGGGTTCACATGTGCACGCTTTGGGCACTTGGTCCGGAAAAGGTTAGCCATCACTGGTGTAGCCTATCAAACAGAAGGTTTGGGGAGACATGATAGCTGTGCTCCAGTATTAGGGGGCCGTCACAGAGAAGAAGAGGTTGACTTGCTCTCCAAAGCATCAGACGGCAGGACAAGAAGCAATGAGTGGAAGCTTCTCTAAGAGAGATCCAACCTAGAACTAAGGAGAAACTTCCTGATGGAACAATTAATTAGTGCAACAATTTGCCTCCAGAAGTTGTGGGTGATCCATCACCGGAGGCTTTTAAGAAGAGATTAGATTTTAAGATTAGATTAGATCACGATGTAAAATGAGACAAGAGCAACAGTGGATGTCATGGCTACGATGTGACCTCCCTTACTTCCCCATCCACCTTGGAGAGCTATGAGGCTGTACAGGTAGTCCTCGACTTACAACGGTTCGTTTAGTGACCATTCAAAGTTACAAAGGCACTGGAAAAAAAAGTGACCAGTACCCATTTTCCACACTGTTTGCAACATCCCTGCGGTCACGGGATCAAAACTCAGATGCTTGACAACTAATTCATATTTAGGATGGGCACAGTGTCCTTGGAGTCATGTGATCCCCTTTTGTGACATTTCAATGAGCAAAGTCAAGGGGGAATGGAATGGAATGGAACAGAACGCAGAATAGACTAGGATAGGATAGGACAGGAAAGGACAAGACAGATTAACAGATTAACAGAATACAATGGAATGGAAAAGAAAATATGGAATGGAATGGAATGGAATGGAATGGAATGGAAGAATAGAATAGAATTAGACTAGACTAGACTAGACTAGACTAGACTAGACTAGACTAGACTAGACTAGACTAGA
>NW_026844056.1:510363-608883 GCF_029531705.1 Pantherophis guttatus | reverse complement strand
GAGTAGAGTAGAGTAGAGTAGAGTAGAGTAGAGTAGAGTAGAGTAGAAATTATGAAATGGAATAATAAGAATAGAACAGAACAGAATAGAAAAGAAAAGAAAAGAAAAGAAAAGAAAAGAAAAGAAAAGAAAATATGGAATGGAATGGAATAATAGGGATAGTATGATATAGGATAGGATAGGATAGGATAGGATAGGATAGGATAGGATAGGATAGGATAGGATAGGATAGGATAGAATAGAATAGAATAGAATAGAATAGAATAGAATGCAGAATGGAACGGAACAGAGCTTTGATCACGTGACCACAGGGAGGCTGCAACGGTCATAAGCTTGAAAAATGGCTATCAATCCTTTTTTTCCAATGCCGTTATAACTGCAAACGGTCGCTAAACAAACTGTTCTAAATCAAGGACTGGCTGTACAGCGATGCTGAGAGCTGCACTGATTTTACCCTGTTATTCCTGCAAAGTCAGTTTCCACAGTGGAGAGCGGGTGCCCAACCAAACCAAATAACTCCAGGCTGATGGCAGGAGGATGGGGGTGGGGTGGGGACCGAATCCCATCCACCTCCCATTCTTCAGGCAAAAGAATTCCAATCTTCTGCTTCCTGTTATATGAAAAAAATGAGCTTAACAGATTCAGCCCGGTCTCTATCTGTCAGGGACCTACCACGGAGTGCAGCTCAATCAGACAATTGCGGTGTGCTTCCATTGCCTGAGGAGGCCTTTGCGGTGCTCCAAAACCAGCCAGGCTGTCTTGCGTGCAGCCAGAGGTGTGATTCACTTACCTTCCCTACTAGTTCGCAAATGTGAGCGTGTGCTCAGTGCTTGCGCATTACGTTCGGAGGGTGGGCAGCAGTGGTGGGTTCCTCTTGGTTTGGTCCGGTTCGGCCGAGCCGGTAGCGGTGACTATATGACGTCACCGAACCGGTTCTCCTCCCCCCCCCCCCCCCCCCCCACCCCCACGTTATTCTTACCTTTTATTTGGTCCCACCCCCAATCTATTGCTGCCTCCTGAGTCCCAGCTGATGACTAGAGGGAAAAAAACTGTTTAAACTCTTGCCGCGGGGCTTCAAAGGCCGCCCTACAGCTGATCAGTGTTAAAAGCAAACAAATGAGTCGGGTCGTAAGTGCGAGGACTGGTCGTAAGTGCGAGGACCTTCCAGAAATGACTCTGACCAGCTAGCCACGCCCACCTAGTCACATGACCCCCCCAAGCCACACCCACAAAATAAGCGCCCACAGAACCAGTAGTAAAAAAAATTAGAACCCACCCCTGGTGGGCAGAGCCTCCCGCAGTTGCCACTACCGGTTCAGGTGAACTGGACCGAACCGGCTGAATCCCACCTCTGTGTGCAGCACATTGGATGCTTCTGTGATATTGGACTACAGGCACGCTGGCTGGCCAGAAACATGATGGGCTTCAGCCTTTCAAACCTCATCAGTCTCCTGCAGTGACCTTCCAGCCTTGGAAAAACCAGTTAATCAAGTCCGGCAAGGATTCCCTTTCCATGAGGAAAAAAAGGTCTGGTTTGTTGACATGGAAACGGCTCCTAAATTGCCTCTTTTTATCCCAAAGGGGCCGGGTGAGGAAGACCTGACTTCATGCCTCAGGCTCGGCATTACTGTGGCTTGACAGTTGCATCGGATGTCAGGCTCAGCGAAGGGGGACTCTGGGGAGCCAGCAAAGACCCTCAGGACATTATCATTCTCCTGATACAGAAGGATACGGAAGAACGGAAGGACCCTGGAGGTCTTCTAGTCGAACCCCCTGTTCAAGCAGGAGACCTCATCACACTTGTCTTGTTAACTAGGAGAACCACTGCTAAAGCAGGATATTATGGAATAAGAGAGTTGAGAGGGACCCTGGGCAGGGCTGTCTTAACGCATGGGCACTGATGGGCACTTGGCCATGGGCCCCATGAGCATAGGGGCCCCCATACTAATCTGTGCATGTTAACCCTTCAATGCACCTTGTATCATATAACTACAGCAACTGCATTTTTTAAAATTAATAAAGGTAAAGGTTCCCCTCACACATATGTGCTAGTCATTCCCGACTCTAGGGGGCAGTGCTCATCTCCGTTTCAAAGCTGAAGAGCCAGTGCTGTCCGAAGACGTCTCCGTGGTCATGTGGCCGGCATGACTCAACGCCAAAGGTGCACGGAACGCTGTTCCCTTCCCACCAAAAGTGGTCCCTGTTTTTCTACTTGTATTTTTTACATGCTTTCGAACTGCTAGGTTGGCAGCAGCTCCCCCTGTTACGCGGTACCAGGGATTCGAACCGCTGAACTGCCGACCTTTTGATTGACAAGCTCAGCATCTTAGCCACTGAGCCACCACGTCACTTTTAAATTAATACTAACATGCAAATACATGTTTAATTTTATCGACCATTTACATTTTTATTCCAGTGAATAGTTGTCATAGGGCCCCAGTACACTGCTTTGCTCAGGGCCCATAATGCTGTTAAGATGGCTTTGCCCTGGAGGTCTTCTAGTCCAACCTCCTGTTCAAGCAGGAGACCTTAACTTATCAAACTTGTCTTGTTGACTAAGAGAACCACTGCTAAAGCAGGATATAATTCAATGAGAGAGTCGAAAGGGACCTTGGAGGTCTTCTTAGTCCGACTCCCTGCTCAAGTAGCAGACCCTGTACCACTCCAGACAAATCCTTGTCCAACATCTTCTTAAAAACTTCCAGTGTTGGAGCATTCACAACTTCTGGAGGCAAGTTGTTCCACTGATTAATTGTTCCCACTGTCAGGAAATTTCTCCTTACTTCTAGGTTGCTTCTCTCCTTGATGAGTTTCCACCCATTGCTTTTTGCCCTGCCTTTTGGTGCTTTGCAGAATAGGTTGACTCCCTCTTCTTTGAGGCAGCCCCTTAGATATTTCAACACTACTATCATGCACCCCTAGTCCTTCTTTTCATTAGACTAGCCATGCCCAGTTCCTGCAGCCATTCATCCTATGATTTAGGCTCCAGCTCTTCCTTTGTCTCCTGCTGTGCTGAACCAGCAAGGCATGGTTGTAAATGCGAAACATGACCAAAACTTCTTCTGCTTGACCAGTTGTTCCCGGGTGCAACTTGGGAACAAACCAATCACAGTAAGGGGGGGTGGGATTACCCTCATCAATGTCAAATCCTGAGCCTTGGTGGCGCAGCAGACTAAAGCAAAGTAACACCAGCTGCCTGCAATTATTGCATCACCAGGCTCAAGGTTGACTCAGCCTTCCATCCTTTTGAGGTAGGTAAAATGAGGACCCGGTTTGTGGGGGCAACAAGCTGACTTTGTATAAAAAAAGAACACCGCTTTGGGGGGGGGGGCGAAAGCCCTACTAAGCAGGTATATACAAAAGTATGAAGGCTATTGCTTAACGCATTGTAAGTCGCCCTGAGTCTCCAGAAAAGGGCGGCATATAAAGCAAACCAATAAATAAATATCATCTGCATTATAATAAATCCTTAATTGAAAGGACCGTTGAAAGAGGAAGGGGGTGTCAGTTCGTCCGAATGTACATTAAAGTTAGATTTATGTTACCTGCATCGATGAATGGCATTTGTGTAATTACGTAATTGACAGAAGTGATGTCATTTGCGGTGGGGCCTTGATTTAATAGCAGTGGGTTTATTTGATCTGAGATCCATTAAGCTGGGGTGTTTCTAAATAATATTGATAGGCTGGGTTGTAGACCTCGATAGACGACGATAAAAAGAGCCTAGCGTGGACTTAACCAATATCTTAAAGGAAAATGGAAGGAAAACTGATCAATGCATCATAAATCCTGGGGATTATGACCTACTTATTTAACTTATTCCACTTTTCTTCTTGACTGAGAGAATCATTGCTACAGCAGGATATAACAGAATGACAAGTTGAAAGGGACTTTGGAGGTCTTCTAGTCCAACCCCTGCTTGAGCAGAAAACCATATATCATTTCAGATGAAAGGCTATCCTATCTCAAAAATCTCTAGTGATGGAGCACCCACAACTTCCAAGGCAAGCCATTCCACTGATTAATTGTTCTCACGGTCAGGAAATTTCTCCTTAGTTCTAGGTTGCTTCTCCACCCATTGCTTCTTGTCCTGCCCTCAGGTGCTTTGGAAATTAGCTTGACTCCCTCTTCTTTGTGGCAGCCCCTGAGATATTGGAACACTGCTTCTTTTCTGGAGAGCTAAGGAATTGGATTTAAATAACATGGCATTGATAACTTGCAGGCTTCCCTAAAATAATAATACCCAGAGTGAGAAGCTTTGATTCCTTTTTAAGGAAGAAGAATTGAGCAATGCTCCAGCGTCGATCAATCCGTCTTAATCAAGCTATTTCAACAGAACCTCTCTGTGCGTAGACAGCAAGTGAGCACTAGGCTTCATCATAATATTGTTGGTTTTTGATTTTGAGCTAAGAGGCTACGTTCTTGAAGGTTGGGTGCCGGAGGGAAGCGATGACAAAAAGGCCATCTGGGTCACGCTGGTCTTGTGCTTAGAAACAGCTCCCTGCTTCTTAGTTGGATAGAAAAACCTCGGGAGACAGTTCTCCGGGTCTTTTGGGGACTATTCCCAATTAAGGTATTTCTTCACTGCAGGCATGACTGCATTTGGCAACTGACCTCCATAGGACAGCATGCAGTGTAGCCTGATGAGTGTGTTTCTGTTAAAATGTGTTGTGTATTTATTTTAACGGAAACACACTTGACATAATGCCTGCTTTATATCTTAAGTGTGGGTGTGTGTTTGTGTGGGTGTATCGAGACACAGAGAGAAAATATCTGCTGTGAACCCCATGTAGGCATCAGGAAGGGCATCCAGCCAATTGAGCTTTTGAGCACATGGCAATAAGGCCAAGGGCTTATTTCAGGGTTCAAAAAAATATAAGACAGAGTCTTATTTTCGGGGGAACACGGTAGATATATAAAATCTGATTTGAGTTAATACACTGTTTAAAAAACAACTTCCTATCCCCATGATAGGGACGTGTGCCACAGGTGACATGCAGAACCCTCTCTGCTGGCACACATGCCGTCGCCCCAGGTCAGATCTCCGTGGCATTTCTTTCATGAGCTTCTGTTTCCCTGCAAACAACGAAACTGAAGCTCATGAAAGAAAAAGATCTTACCTCTTGCTGCACTGCGGATGATGGGATGCTCCGCCTCCTCCCGGCCAGCTGTTCTTCGGGTTTCTGCTGCTCATGCACGCATGTCCATGCATGCATGTGCATGCCCACACATGTCTGCGCTCATGCATGTGTGTTTTTGCGAATGCATGTCCACACACATGCGTTCCCGCACACGCACACGTACCTTTCAGTTTGGACATGCACGTAGTTTGAGCACGGTGTCTAAAAGGTTCGCCATCACTGCCCTATCCCATTAGATTTTGGTATGCACCTAATTTGTAATCTTCACAAGTGAGGAGCTCCTCTTGAAAAGTTGTGACTCGTTAGTCAGCTGGTTGTTCGAAAAGAGGTAAAGCTTTACTTCTCCAGTCATTTCCGACTCTAGGGCATGGTGCTCATCTCCATTTCTTGGACAAGGGAGCCAGCATTG
The DNA here is from genome assembly GCF_029531705.1 of Pantherophis guttatus. Next base: position 603,333 of record NW_026844056.1, on the reverse strand, counting down.
TCTGAAATCATTTTCTGTAGTCACATCATGTGGCCAGCATGGCTATAAACTGAAGACACATGGAACACTGTTAGTTTTCCACCGAAGTGGTACCTATTTATCTACTCGCATTTGCCTGTTCTCAAACTTCTTGGTGGGCAGGAGTTAGGGCAAGAACCAGGAGCTCATCCTGTTGCGTGGCACTCAGGTCTCGAACCTGGGCTGTCAGCGTTCCAGCTGACAAACTCAGCATCTTCACCCACTGAGCCATTCCGCCCTTCCCTTCCCTCTCCTCCCCTCCCCCCGTTCAATAAGACGAGAAAATTAATTGCAAATTAACATGCTATTAAGGTGAGATGCTAATGGCACATCATTTATGTTATTATAATGAAATGAATGCATGGGCACCATGTCATCACTTATAAAAGAAGGCTGGCTATATTTTTTCCCCCATCCTCATTTTAATAATGGGCATAGAAGCTGTGATTGATGGCTCACGTTGACTAAACAGTATCCATCTTCTTAATCTCTGGACTGCTAGGTAAAATTACGGGGGCTTATGTTCATCTCAAAGGAAAGACAATGAAGTGTAAAAAATAAAGGTAAAACAACCCCCATCCAACTGGCTGCAGTGATAACATTGCCCTGGTTCTCCTGGAGCAGCTGAGAACATTGATGGACATGGTCCATCTATAATAACTGGTAAACCGTTATAGATTCTACCTTATTGTTGTTGTTGTTAGTTGCGAAGTTGTGTCCGACCCATCACGACCCCATGGACAACGTTCCTCCACCATCCCCATTTAAGCTCAAACCAACTGCTTCAGTGACTCCATCCAGCCACCTCGTTCTCTGCCATCCCCTTCTTCTTTTGCCCTCAATCGTTCCCAGCATCAGGCTCTTCTTCAATGAGTCTTTCCTTCTCATTAGGTGGCCAAAGTGAGTTTGAGTTTCATCTTAAGGATCTGGCCTTCTAAAGAGCAGTGGGAGAGATTAAAGGCAGTTGAGCATCTGCTCTTGGAGGTTTCCCAGCTTGGTTCCCGAAGCTGTGTTGGTTGGGGATGATGGGCTTTGGAGGAAATGAGATAAGGGGGATGGCTGGGTTTCAGAATGAGACACTCTCAGACTAATATGAACAACAGGGAAGAACTAATATGAACAAGAGCCCCATCACTGGAGGCTTTCAAGAAGACACTGGATAATCCCTTGTCTGAAATGGTATAGACCAGCAGTCACCAACTGGTGGTCCGTGGAACACCAGTGGTCTGCGAGAAAATTTTGGTGGTCCACAGAAAAATAATTTGCATTTTTTATATTGCACTAAATCAGGGATCCTTAAACTACAACCCCTCGGCCGGATACGGGCAATGAAAGTTTGTGTTGCTACAGAGAGTCTCCCCCTTCTGGGTCTTTTTGTGTGGGTTGGAGTAGAATACCACCTCTGACTGGCCCCGCCCCCATCTATTCTCTGCCTCCCGAGTCCCAGCTGATCCGGAGGAAATGGGGATTTTGCAGTATCCTTCCCCTGGAGTGGGGCTGGAATGGAGATTTTACAGTATCCTTCCCCTGCCACGCCCACCATGCCACTCCCACAGAACCGGTAGTAAAAAAAATTTAATCCCACCACTGGTCTCAATGTTTTTTTTTATAATGTGGTGACCAAAATAAAGCAGAGAGCTTTAGTGATTCTTCCAGGATGACTTTGTATGTTATTATCTGAGCAAAGAAAGCCACATTTGCCATGTCGGTGAATATGGGGCTGAATTCCAAGTGAAAGGAGACATTTTAATCAATGGGGGGGGGGTTCAACCCTTCTGAGGCAGCTTCCATCTGCAATTTTAGTGCAAAAGGGGTATGTGTGTAAGAAAACATTTACTTCTCAACAATTAGTTTCTTCAATTACAAGTTAATTCACTCTTCCTCCCAACATCTTGAAGGGATGCTGACATTGAATTCCCCTCCTCCTTCAAAATGCAAATTGATTTGAATGAGATCAGTTAATCAATTAGCTGGTTAAAAAGGCAGATGAGAACTCGGTTTGAACTTGGTTAGTCTGCCTGACGGAACGTCCAACGAGCTTTTTTGCATTTGTATTCTTAAGACTTACGAAGACTTTTTTAAATCAACAACAACAACAACAACACTTCTGCCTAATGTAGCACTTATAAATCCTGACAAGGTATACAAACAGGTCACATCCCTAAAAATGTATTGATCTGCTTAAAATCAATTTTTAATATTATTAAGTGGTGTGTGAATACACAGAGAGACGCAGTGGAGTAAGTGCCATCTCTCCTGGTCCTTTTTCTTTGCTCAGAAACCTCGTCCTTGCTTTTGAAAAACAAAGCTAAACATTTGTGGAAGCCAATGCATAAATTACTTTATCTTTTTAGTAATGATTTGGTTGTTGTATGTTATCCAGAGCTGTCGCGAAGGTGGGCAGCCGTATAAATTTAATACACGAATGGTTTTGTATGAGAAACATAATAGAGAATTAAAGAGCTATGCCATTTTAGAAGTGCTTTAGAAAGCCTGCTACAGCCGGTGCTTGATTTATGACCGTAATTATCTGAGTCACCATATGAACATGCCTCATGTTATGACCTTTTCTGTGGAAGTTGTTAAGGGAACGCCATGGTTGTTAAGTGAATTCATATTCCCCAATGGTGGTAGTGGTTGTTTTGCCAGGAATTGGCACTAACGCTGGAAACCAGCAAAAGCTGCCAACGACCAGAGTGACAGGACCTTGGCAAACTGCCAATGGCCATAAATGCAAGACCGTTGTTAACCACCACAAATACGATCACCTGATCATGGGGGAGAGGCAGCAGACATCAGAATTTCAAAAAACAGGTCCTGAATAGCTCTGGGGAGGTCCATCAGAATGGTCACTAAGTGAGGATTGCCTTTTACAGATATTAGTAGCTTTAGAGCAGGACTGCCCAAACGTGGCCCCTTTTAAGACTTGTGGACTTCAACTTCCAGAATTCCCCAGGCAGGCAGCCATGTTTGCTGGGGAATTCTGGGAGCTGAAGTCCAGAAGTTGCAAAGTTGGTCACCCTTGCTCTAGAGCCGTGAAGGTGAACCCATGGCACGCGTGCCAGAGGTGGCACGCAGAGCCCTCTCTGTGGGCACGTGCATCATTGCCAGCTGCTCTTCCGGTTTCTGGTGTGCATGCGCACAAGTGCACCGGCCAGCTGGTCTTCACGGGTGCCGGAGCGCCGGAAAATGGCCTGAAAACAGCCAAAAACCAGGCCATTTTTCGGGCAGTTTCCAAGCCGTTTTCCAGGCCATTTCCAGGCCGTTTTTTGGGCTGTTTCCAGGCTGTTTTCCAGGCGGCTTTCAGGCTGTTTTTTAGGCCATTTTCAGGCCATTTTCTGGGAAGTTTTCAGGCCATTTTTCAGTCTGATTTTCAGGCCGTTTTCAGGCCGTTTTCTGGGCTGTTTTCAGGCCATTCTCCAGGCCGTTTCCAGGCCATTTACAGAGCGTTTTCAGACAGATTTTTGGGCTGTTTTCAGGCCGTTTTTTTTGAAATGGCCCAGAAAACGGCCCCAAAAATGGTCAAAAGCCCAAAAAACAGGCATGCGCATGCCGGCCAGGTGATCTCTGGGTTTCCGGTGCTCTAGTGCATGCACAAGCACGTGCGTTCCAGTTTGGGCACTCGGTGCTGAAAAGGTTCGCCATCACTGCTCTAGAGGTTGCATCACCTTGAGGAAGTTCAACAAAGAGATTACCTTATTTAGAGAACTAAACCAGGCCCCATCCCTGTTTGTTTGGGAATGAGGAACTGCTTGAGAAATCTTTGGACTCTGTGTTAGTTTTGGATCAGGGAAAAAAGAAAAGAATTCTAGAAGAAAGCAGAGGAACACTTTCTGTACCATCCTCACAAAGTTACAAGGATGAATTCATGTGAAACCACCAGCAATTCAACTCGAATATGACTTTACTACTGTTGCACTATGATTCTTCTGCTGGAGCTGGTGAAGAAAATGTTTCTCTTAAGTGTAAAATAGAGAAAACGTTGTGCGGAAGAGGAAAAGCTCCAATGTCAGCTTTGTTCTCAAGCCAGAACGTGTTACTAAACACAATGTTTGTTAGGTAATTGCCTTGCAAAGTTAAGGGTGTGCAATTTTAGGGGTGAAATCAGGGGTGAAATTTACTTATCTTCCCTACCGGTTCGCCAATGTGTGCGCGCCGCGGGTGCGCTCACTCCGCTCTCGCGCGCTGTCCTCTGCACACGCGCAAAGCCTTCTGTGCATGCACAGAGGCTTAAAATGTCAAAAAAGCAACGTCATGACGTCTGTGCAAGTGGGCAGAGCCTCCCGCAGCCGCCGCTACCAGTTTGCCCAAACCGGATAGAACCAGCTGGATTTCACCCTTGGGGGAAATGCTAATGTAGCACAGGATATGATGTGCATTTTGCCATAGAAAACCAGTGATATCAGATAATTAATGACTATTTACCATTAATTAATTAATTAATTAATTAATTAATTAATTAATTATATTTCTATACCGCCTTTCTCCCGTAGGACTCAAGGCGGTGTACAGTCAAGAAAAATATAGACACACAAACATCATAAAATTGCTAATTAAAATTATTACTTAGTTTGGTCAATTAAATAAAACCCAGAATTAGATAACATTTTAAAAAAAATCATTCACATGTTCGTATGTTTAGCCCTGCCTGTTGGAACATCAGGGTCTTGAGGGCACGGCGGGAAGCACGGAGATCAGGGATATTCCGTATCTCCGGGGGCAGTTCATTCCGAAGGGTTGGAGCCCTCACAGAGAAGGCCCTTCCCCTGGGAGTCGCCAGTCGACATAATTTGACTGACGGTACCCTGAGTAGTCCCTCCCTGTGAGAACGAACTGGTCGGTGGGAGGCTATTGGTGGCAAAAGACGGTCTCATAGGTACCCAGGTCCTAAGCCATGGAGCGCTTTAAAGGTGATAACTAACACCTTGAATCGCTCCCGGAAGACCACTGGGAGCCAGTGCAGCTCGCGTAGGAGAGGTGTTACATGGGCGTAACGAGCTGCGCCCATAATCACCCGTGCGGCTACGTTCTGGACCAGTTGGAGCCTCCGGGTGCTTTTCAAGGGGAGCCCCATGTAGAGAGCATTACAGTAGTCCATACGGGAGGTAACTAGGGCATGAGTGACCGTGCGCAAGGCGTCCCGATCCAGAAAGGGATGCAACTGCCGGATCAGGCGAACCTGATAAAAGGCACCCCTGGCCACGGCCGTCAAATGATCTTCTAAAGATAACCGTGAATCCAGGAGGACACCCAAGTTGCGGGCCCTCTCTGTGGGGAGCAAGATCTCATCCCCTATTGTCAGTGATGGTACCAGCTGACTATACCGGGACGCCGGAAGCCACAGCCACTCGGTCTTGGAGGGGTTGAGTCTGAGCTTGTTTCTCCCCATCCAGATCTGCACGGCCTCCAGGCAACGGGACATCACAGCAAGGCAATCCTACACATACAACTGTAATAAAGCCGGCCCATTAAATGCATCGAGTGACCCATTCATTGGCATGAAAAGTGACCTGTGACATGATTGTTGATAAAGATTTTGCACATCTGTCCAGTGTTAGTGTCTATAAGGGGTGGGTTCTACTTACCTTTACTACTGGTTCGCAACGGAATCGCATGCAACGGAATCACGTGCACAGATCGCTTCTGATGATGTCAGGGTCAGTGGGCGGAGCCTCCAGCCGGTTTTACTACCGGTTCTATAGAACCGGTCCGAACCGGGGGCAACCCACCACTGGTGTCTATGGAGATTCTCAGCCATCCAGGTCATGGTTGTCCCAAAGGTGCTTTTTTTCAAAAGGCAACTGAACTTTCTGGTTTTTCCTTGAAGGCGTTTCACTTCTCATCCAAGGAGCTCCTTCAGTTCTGAAGAAAGATTCTTGGATGAGAAGTGAAACATCTACAAAAACAAAGGAAGTCCAGTTGACTTTTGAAAATAAAAACACCTTTGGGATATCCAGTGTAACAAGAATAAACATTTTGCCTAACAGGTTCTATTGTCTGTTTTGGTGAAACCTCAGTTTTTTCATCTATAAAATAGAAATGTGATGTAACAGAATGGATATAATGAGGATGTCAACATAGTACATAATAGGGTTGGAAAGGACCTTGGAGGTCTTCTAGTCCAACCCCCTGTTCAAGCAGGAGACCTTGTACCATTTGAGACAAGTGGCAGTCCAGGCTCTTCTTAAAAACCTCCAGTGATGAAGCACCCACATCTTCTGAAGGCAAGTTATTCCACTGGTTAATTGTTTTCACTGTTAAGGAAATTTTTCTGGCTTTCATGGCTTAAGATGGGACTAGAACTCGCTGACTTCCAGCTTCTAGTCTGGTATCTTAACCACTAGACCAAACTGGCTCTCTAATTTGGAAGCCATCTTTGTATTGGGCCTTCAGACCTGCCACATTTACTCTTGTGGAAAATTGGGAGGGGGGGATTGTGAAGAGCATGGGTGATATATAGTCATAATAACATTCCTTTCTCAGAGAGTCAAGGACATCGTGCCCTACACCTGAGAGGCTGGATTTGGGAGGCATCTCCAGTTGGGACGGTGCCTTGATTGGACCATGTGATGGACTTGTGGGTGCTGGGCAGGGACTTGGACATTCCTTTGGGTGGGGAAACCCTGGAAGCTTTTGGATTCGGGTTTTCCCAGATGTGTCAATATGATGACATCTCTAATAAAATGTAACTTTGAGAAAACTCAAGCCTCAGAGTCTTCTTTCATTGGGGGTGTTTCTTGGAACCCTGACAGATTGTTTCAGTGGTTGGCCATGTCTTCAATGTAAAATGTCCGCAAGAGATTTCTATAAGGAGGAGTTAGGAGTGGAACTAATTAGCATGGGGTGGCCTCGACAGTAAGAAAGAAGGTCTTGCTTTCATTTTACTGAGATTAAGGCGGATTCTGGAGATAGAGAAGCTAAAACAATCTGTGGTCAGAAACCCAAAGACTGGCTGGAAAACAAGAATTGAGGCAGGATCAATTTCATCAGCCGTGGAGATTTCTCCCAAGCACTTCATCATCCACTGGGGATTTCTAGTCATGAACAAGTGACTACGAATACCATGTGTCACTCTTCATCTTCTGTACTTGTATGACCTCAGGGCTTGGCAGGGCCCAATCGCAATCGGCAAAGGGAGCAAGAAGATCTGAAGGCTACAGAGGAGACACAGTTCTAAAATGGTGCTTCAGAGCAGGGGCCTCCAACCTTGGCAACTTTAAGACTTGTGGACTTCAACTCCCAGAATTCCTCAGCCAGCAAAGTTTTGCTGGCTGAGGAATTCTGGGAGTTGAAGTCCACAAGTCTTAAAGGTTGCCAAGGTTGGAGGCCCCTGCTTCAGATCACAGAGAAAGCTTGAATGGCTGCAGTTTCTGGAACTCCTTAAAGCAGCCGTGTCTTCTCCCAAGATTGTGCGGCTGTCTTTGCAACTGGCAAAATAGGTTTTGTTTAGGGCTTAGAGAGAATCAGGTGAATCTGGATGTCCTAGTAGGATGGGATGTAATGACTCTGTTGCCCGTATGTTGATTGCATTTATTATAGTTAGCGCTGTTCAACGGCTTGCCTTCAAAAGTTGTGGGTGCTCCATCACTGGAGGTTTTCAAGAAGAGCCTGGATAGCCACTTGTCTGAAATGGTATAGGGCAGGGATACAGTAACATAGTTGGAAGGGACCTTGGAGGTCATCTAGTCCAACCCCCTGCTTATGCAGAGACCTGTATTAGGGATTTGAACCGCCAAACTGTCGACCTTTCTGATTGACAAGCTCAGTGTCTTAGCCACTGAGCCACCTAGTCAGGCTCAAGAGTTGGGGTCAACCCCCAAAAGGACTTGGCATGTCTTGAAAAGAAGCCACCGAGAAAAAAATGGCACAGGAAACTATGATTGATTTAACCACAGTTTATGCAACCTTGTTCGGGGTAGCTTGTCAAGAGGCATCAGGAAGGAAGTGGTAACTTGGCTCTACACCCCCCACCCCACCCTTCTTTTTAATAGGGGATAGTTCTATTTGCACTGAATGTATTGGGACACTTGTGTGTATAAAATGTGTGCAGCTGTGTGTCCTGCCTGCTGTTGCATCTTTTTAATGCGAAATCGTTTTGAAATGAAAGTCCCTGGTAGAGAAGAAGCTGTTTTAAATTTATAAGCCATAAGGGTGGTGTTATTTGCATATTTATTTATTTGCATATTGTTGGTAACATATTGTGGGTAAGTAGAACCCACCCCTGATCCAAACCCAAAGGTGCTTTTTCCAAACAAAAGGTGGTAGTTGTTTTTTTCTTTGAAAATGTTTCGCTTCTCATCCAAGAAGCTTCTTCGGTTCTAAACTGAAGAACTGATGAAGCTTCTTGGATGAGAAGCGAAGCAATGTTTTCCAAAAAGAAAAGAAAATCTAGTTGTCTTTTGGAAAAAGCACCTTTGGGTTGGGGAATCTTTCGGTGGCCACGACAGCTAGTCCTCGACTTACAAAAGTTCGCTTATTATGACTGTTCGGGAGTTACAACAGCACTGCAAAGAGCGACTTATGGCCGTTTTTCACACTTACGACCATTGCAACATTCCCCAGGATCACATGACTTACCTTGGGATGCTTGACAACTGACTCACATTTTATGACGGCTGCGGTGTTGGGATGGTGGTGTCACACGATCTCGTTTTGAGACCTTCTGACAAGCCAAGTCAACAGGTGGAAGCCAGATTCACTTAACAAACGCGTCACTCATTTAATAACTGCTGTGATTCACTTAACAACGGTGGCAAGAAAGGTGGTAAAACGGGGCAAAATTTGACTTAACACATTTCTCGCTCAGCAACATAAATTTGGGGTTCAATTCCTGCAAACCCTTCTTTGTATTTTTTAGCCTCCAGGTCTTTCAGTGAAAAAGCGGAATGAACCCCCTCTAAGGAAATGGTGTTTCCCCTTCCTCCACCCCCATTTTTTTTTTTTTTTTTGGTAGTCCATAAAAGGTGCGTATCCCTTTAAGGAGCTCGATGTCCGAGAACTGAGTCCGGCTTCGGAGGAAGAAGCCGCAGCGTCGGGGCGATGCGCGCGCATCTCGGAGAGGGGAAAGCTGCTGGCACGGGCATTGTTCCCTGACGTCACTCAGCCCAACGCTGCTGCTGCTGCTGCTGCTCTCCAAACTTGCCTTTGTTATTCAGCTCTCCATCTGACACGGCGGCTGGCTGCAAAACACGGAAACCGGAACACTCTCAAACCCAGGAACGGAGCCTCGGCGCCTAGCTAAAAGAAGGATCTCTTGCGAGGGGAAAAGAAAAAAAAAAAGTGGGGGGAGCCTGCGATTGGGGGTGGGGAACCTCCGGCATCCTCTGCTAGCCGTAACCCAGAGACCGTAGCCGGCCTTTTTTTTTTTTTTTTTTAAAAAGCAGCGGGGGTGATTTGCAAATCCAGTGGCAAGGAGTTCCCAAGGCTCCTGGCTTGAAAAGTAAAGCTTTTGAGACGCAAAAGCGTGGGAACGGGGATGCCGGTCACAAAGTAAGCTCCGTGACCTTTAAACGTGTGCCTCTCTGGCTTTTCCCCAAAAGCTGCATTTTTCAGGAAGGGAAGGGGAGGTTGGACGTTCAGGATGAGTGCTCCCTCCTCCCCCTTGAACCCAGGGATAAAAATCGGGGCCCTAATCATGCTTTGTCCCCTTTTCCTTTCGGTATAAACCCAAATTAACTTCCAAGTCCTATTCTTCCCGGGCAACGAAGGGGAATATAGGTAATCCTCGATTTACGGTCACCCCTGAGCCCCAAGTTTCTGTTGTTGTTAAGCGAGGAGTTTAAGTGAGTTTTGACCTGTTTTACGACATTTCTTGCCACCGTCGTTAAGCGAACCACTGAAGTTGTTAAGCTACTAAACCCGGCTGTTTAAGTGAATCTGGCTCCCCCCTTGACTTTGCTTGTCCATAAAACCCTCATCATAAATATGAACCAGCTGGCCAAGCCTCTGAATTTTGATCACAATGGGGATATGCTGCAACGGTGGGGAAAATGGTCGTAAGTCACTTCGTTCTATGCCGTTGGAATTTTGGAACCGTTACTAACTGAACTGTTGGTTAAGTCGAGGACTACCTGTACATATCCAAGGGGAGGCTCCTGTTAGTCCAGGAATGATGGGTTGGAAAGTAGCCAGTGAAATACGATCAGCTTAGCAAGATCCCCCACCCACCCGTTATCCAAGGGTCACTTTTTTGGCCTTAAGATGGGTGGGTGGGCGGCCGGGCAGGGCCGTCTTAACAGCATTATGGGCCCCGGGGAAAGCACTGAATTGGGGCCCCATGACAACTACTCACAGGAATAAAAATATAAATGGTCGATCAAATTAAACATGTATTTCTTTTATTGGCACTTCCAACAAAATCGGTGTTGAAACATTAAAAACACGCTCATCTCATCATGGGGCGGAGGATCCGTGTTAAATTTCTATTAATGCATGTTAATATTAATTTTAAAAAAATAATAAATAGAATTTTTTATTGGCCAAGTGTGATTGATTGGACACACAAGGAATTTGTCTTGGTGCATACGCTCTCGGTGTACATAAAAGAAAAGATATGTTCATCAAGAATCATAATTAAATTGACAAATTTTAAACTATGGGCCAAATTTATTTATTTTAAATTTATTTTTAATTGTACTTTATGTATAAATATTTTATTTTGGCTGTTCACCGCCCTGAGTCCGAAAGGAGAAGGGCGGTATAGAAATTTGAATAATAAATAAATAAATAAATAATGTACAACACTTAATGATAGTCGTAGGGTACAAATAAGTAAAATGTAATAAATATGTTGCTGTATTTATATCAGTGGTCACCAACCAGTGGTCTGTGGACCACTGGTGATCCATGAGAAAATTTTGGTGGTCTGCAGAAAAAATTATCTACATTTTTTAATATTGCACTAAATACTATTTATCTTTTTTTAAAAAAAATCATATCAGTGGTACGCGGGATTTAAAATTATGAATTTAGTGGTCCCTGAGATCCGAAAGGTTGGCGACCCCTGATTTATATGATACAAGGTGCATCGAAGGGTTAACATACACAGATTAGTATGGGGCCCCTATTATGCTCCTGGGGCCCACGGGCAAGTGCCCATCAGGCCCATGCGGTAAGACGACCCTGTGGGTGGGAAGAGGGTATATAAGCCCCATTGGGGGATCTTGGACTCCTCCCCCCCACCAGGCCAATCCCAGGCATTTTGTCTCCCCCCTTCTTCCCCCCCCCCCACTTCTTAGGATACGGGCATCTGTTGCCTGATCAGGGTGAAGCCAAGAAGTTGGAAAGGCTGGGAGATTTATAAGAAACTCGGGAAAGATTTTCCCTACTGAGAAATTTAAGATGGACAATGGACTGCTGTCTCCTTCCTTCCTTGTTACTTACTTACTTGCTTACTTCCTCTTTCTTTTCCTTTCTTTTCCTTGCTTTATCTTGCCTTGCCTTCTGTCTCCTTCCTTCCTTCCTTGTTACTTACCCTTTCCTTCCCTTCCCTTTCCTTACTATCTCTTGCTTTGCCTTGCCTTATGTCTCCTTCCTTCCTTCCCTTCCCCGGTACCCACACAAAACGAGGAAGGCGGAGAAGCGCTGGAATTGGGGTGAAACCGAATGCCCTGATCCCCGGCCCCCTTTTGCCCGGCAACCGGGGGTGAGTGGGTGGGTGGTTTGAAGGCAGATTGCTCGCTTCGTTCCCGCTGCAACGACAGCGATCGGGTTGGAAATATTTGGGGGAGCGAGGGAAGGGGAGAGAAGCATTTGGGGCCTTTAAAAAAAAAATGAATAAAAAGAAACGATCCCCGACAATTTCAAAGCGGGGGTCCCGTTCGCTTCTCTTGAGTTTTTTTTTGGGGGGGTCTCCCGTGTCTCCCCACCCTTTCCGCTTGTTGCCCGATAAGATCGTAGGATTAAGGGGGTCTGGAGAGCTCGATTTAAGAATTAAAGGATTTCGGGCGGGGTCTCAAAAAAAAAAAAAAAAGAGCTTGCGCGATCCTGGCAAGGAGGAAGGAAGGCAGGCTCGGGGATCGCGCTTCCGCGGCGCCTTGGCCGAACCCGACTCCGCTTCCCCCCGGGGAAGGGTCGTGAAAAGGCGGAGCAAAAAAGGAGGGGGAGGGCTGCCAGGGCTCCCTCCTATTCGGGGAGTGGGAGTGAAGAAACCTTTACAAAAAGGCGTTCGGTGAAAGCCGAGAGAAGTGGGGGTCTTCCTGGGGGGGGGGGGGTGGGCGTTTTTTTTTAAAAAAACCCACGCCCCTTCGCCCCTCCTCCCCTCCCCTGGAGCAGAAGCCCCTCCCTCCAATTTTGGCCCGCCCTCCCCTTCCCCTTCCCCCTTTCCCCGGAGAAGCTCTCGGCGCTGGATCCAGGATTGGGGAACTTCCCTCTGGGGTATCTATTTGGACTCGGCTGCCCGGCGGGTCTTCCGTGCGCCCGGCGTAAATAAAATAAATACCGATAAATAAATAAAATAAAATAAAGATTAAATAAGATACAGCTAATAAAAAAAATAAAGAGGAAAAAAAAACGCGAGTATAAAACGCGGCAGCCTTTGGGTCTCGTCGTCTTTGCGCCCTTCATAAATAACGCCAAGCAAAAAGGTACCGGCTTTTACTCCGAAGTAAGCCGCCCGCGGGGCTCCGGCGAGGTTTTCTTCTCCAAACAGGTAGAGAGGTTTGGGGAGGGGAGGTTCAGCGCCGCTCACCTGGGGAGCAAAATAACCCCCAGCCCCCCCACCTACCCCCCCCCCCCCGGTTGGGGAATCGCATCCCACCCCCATCGGCAGCGTCTGGGGTTTTGCGCGATCCCGCAGAGGAAGCACGGATCGGGCTGAGCTCGAGGATCCAAGCAGGGTCGGTCGGTTGGTCTAGGAGGTGGATGGATGGGGGTGGGGGGGGGACACGATCGGTTCAGTCTCGTAGGAAAACCCCCTTCCCGGAGCTCCGCGTTCTTTCCCCCGAATGCCAAACAATAAGCGTGCAAAGCGGAAGGCAGCTGGTTTTGCACGCGAGCGAGCCGTGTGTGTGTGTGTATGTGTGTGTCAAGGAAGGGGGGAGGGTTTCCCCCTGCGGAGAACGGCGAAGAAAGTGCCAAAGGCTTCGTGGGGGGTGGGGATCCCCCTTTTTTCCTCCCCCTCCCACTCCTCTCTCTCCCCCCTTTCTCTCCCTTTCTCTCCTTTCTCCCTTCCACCTCTTTCTCTCTCTCCCTTCCACCTCCCTCTCTCTCTTCTCCTCTCTCTCCCTTCCACTTCTCTGTCTCTCTCTCCCCTTCTCTCCCTCTTTCTCTCTCCCTTTCTCTCTCCCTTCCACCTTCTTTCTTTCTCTCTCTCCCTTTCTCTCCCTCTTTCTCTCTCCCTCTTTCTCTCTCCCTTCCACCTCTTTCTTTCTCTCTCTCCCTTTCTCTCCCTCTTTCTCTCTCCCTCTTTCTCTCTCCCCTCCACCTCTTTCTTTCTCTCTCTCTTTCTCTCTCTCCCTCTCTCTTCTCTTTCTCCCTTCCACCTCTTTCTCTCTCTCTCCCTTCCGCCTCTCTCTCTCTCTCTCTCCCTTCCACTTCTCTGTCTGTCTGTCTCTCTCCCTTCTACCTCTCTGTCTCTCTCTCTCCCTTTCTCTCTCTCTCTCTCTCTCTCACCCCGCCGCCGGTGAATTTTTTTTTCTCTTTTTTTATCAATCAGCGGGTCCGGTTGCCATTCAGCTGGCTTCCCCCAGACAGGAAGTTCTCCCCTTTGATGCGAGGGGGGGGAGGAGGAGGAGAAGGAGAGGGAGGGGGGGGGGGAGAGAGAGAGGTGGGGGGGGGAAGGGATCGAAAGACAATTATTTGCGTTGTTCAACTTGGCTTTTCAGGATTGTAACTTTCGATGGTCAGAAGGTGGAGTGGAAGCGAAGGGAGCTTGGGGAGGGGGGGACGCGGAGGAGAGAGAGGTTGGGGGGGGGTGGGAGCCAACCAGCCAGCCAGCCAGCGGAAGGCGTCTACTCCAAGCTCCCTTTCAGATAGGAATCTGGGACAGATTTTGCCAACAGCCAGAAGCGCGGGGCCCTTTGGTAATAAAATAGCCCATGTAATTTGACACTTCAACTTGCTGGGCTTCTCTTGCGAGTTGATTCACTTTTATTCTTTCTACTAACACGGTGCTCTTTTTTTTTTTTTTTTTCCTTCCCCTTTTGGCTGGGTTGAAGGTTTGGGGTCGGTGGTGTGTCTTTTTTTTTTTTTTTTTTAAATCCTGGTTTATTTTTATTTGATATTTGATGATTATTATTTTCTCTCTTCGCCGCCCGCACCCCCCCTCCCCTCTCTCTCTCTCGCGTCCCCCGGAAAAAGCAAGGGAATAAGCGCGATTGAAAAGAGAGAGAGAGACAGAGAGAGAGAGAGACATACACAAAACTTCACCCTTCCTCGAGCTGCCGGACCGCGACCTGCAAGCCGCAGGGCGAGGGGGCAAAAAAAAAAAGGGGGGGGGGTGTTGAAAAACGACAATATTGGGGTTTTTTTTTTTTGTTTTTTTTTTAAATTCTTTTCCATGCCGCTTCTCCTTTTGGCCTTTTGGATGCTTGCCTTGCTTCCCGCCGGCTTCCCTATGCGTTTTGCCCGCCGGCCGCCCCAGCTGCTCGGTTTCTCCAGCGCCGAGCCCTAGGTAAGTTTTTTGGCGTCCTGCTGGTTCCCCGCGTTCTCGGTGCCCCTTTGGAGGGGTGGGGGGTTCCCCCTTCCTGGCCGTGGGGGGGGGGTGGCTTGCAGAAACAATGGAAAAGGTCCGGGGAGCGGAGAGAAGAAGGCAGGCAGGCGAGGTTGGATGGAGCTGGCGAGCGATGGGGTTGGGGGGCCAGCTTGCAAAAAAAAACCGGGGGCTCCTCCAGCGAGTGTGTCTTGCCAGCAGAAGAGTGGGAAGACTTCTTAAAGGGGCCGGGGTGCTTTTTCGGGGATCGTTGGGCGCCGGGGGTGGGTGGGTGGGTGGGCTGGAAGCTTGGGAGCTCCCTGGGGGGGAGGGGGAGAAAGGGGGGGAGATGCGCTTAATTAATTGGCCTGCGAGATTAAATAAGTTGCTTGTGGTTGTGGGTTTTTTTTTTCTTCTCCCCGCGGTGGCCAAGGGGGTGGGTGGGTGGGATGGGAGAAGGGCGCCCGGGAAAGAGAACCTTTATATCTAATTTATATATATATATATATATATATATAAATTAGATCTATCATTTATATATGTAGATATAAATAAAATCCGCACAGGGGTGAGCGGAAGCGTGCAAGGAAAAAAAAAAAGAAAGAAGAGGGGAGCAAAGAATAAATCTGCGTTCGGTATCGATTGAGCCGCGAGAGGTGTTTCTTTTGTGTGTGTGTGTGTGTGTGTGTGGTTTGTGTGTGGCATCTGAAGTTTTGAAGAGCCGCAACAATGTTGCCTCGGCAAAGGGAAGCCAAACCGGAGCAGGCTCGGTTGTGGCATTAAAAAAAAACAAAAACAAACAAATACATACAGACACACAAAACAAAGGAGGTTTAAAAATAAGCTGCTGGTTTGACTGGCGGGAGGAGAGGGGGGGGGTGTTTCAGGCATGTTTCCCCCCCCTTTTTTTTTGCTTTTCCTGGCTCTCTCTCTCTCTCCCTCCCCTCCCCCCCCCATTTCGCGCCCACCCTAACCCCCCCCTCCCCGTGTCTCCTGACCCGGCTTTCCACTCCGGCCAAGCGCCTTTCCCTAAAAAAGCGACGCCTTTTCTGGATCGGTGGCCTCGAGGGAGGAAGAGTTTGACGCCCGCGTGGAAAGGGATGTGCGAGCGGCGGGGGGGGGGGGAGAGAGAGAAAAAGAAAGAGCCGGGTGGAAGGAGGAGGAATCTCGCCCTCCTCCGCTAGCGGGCTTGGGAATTGAGGCCTCTTTAAGCTAGGCTGGAGGGATATGTGGGGGGGGGGCGGGGCGAAGGGCTTGGAATAGCCGCCCCCCCACCCTCCCTTCGTACATCTGTCCAGGAAGGCCAGGAGAAGGGGGGGAGCGCAGGAAAAGCATGTGCGTGCGCGCTTGCCTTCTTAACATGGGGGGGGGTTGTGGGGAGGGTGTCTTCTCTCCCCCCCTTCTCTCTGGCTGGAACGCTAGCCGGTAAAATTAAAATTAAAATTAAAAAAAAAAAAAAAAGCAGAAGGGACGCAACGAGCCAGCATGCCAGCGGTTCAAACAGGAGCCTGGAGTTCCTTGCCTTAACCCCGGAGAAAGTCTCCGAGGCTGATTTAGAAAACAGAAGGAGGGGAGGGGAGAGGAGAGGAGAGGGGCGGGAAGGGAGAATCCCGAGATTCCTTTTTTATTTTTTTTTTCCTTTCTGTCCTGCAAACTTTTTTGGGCGTGTGGGGTGTGTGTGTGGTGGTCTTGCCTGGAGGCACCCTCATGGGAAGGAGGGAAGGCTTCCATTTCGGAACTTTCCCCCCCACACTCTTCCAAAAGACCCTTCCTCTTTAATTAGAAGCTGTAATTAAACATGGGCCTAAGAAACGAGGGAGGGGGAAGGAGCTGTGAAGCTCAGCATGGCCCACAGGGTAGGACGTTTGACTTGTCCCCTACAGTCACACACACAGAGAGAGGGAGGTAGGGTTTGAAATCTGGGGTCCCCCCCCCTCCCTATCATCCCTGGGAGTTGTGTGTGTTTGGGGTATGTACACACAGGGAGAGAGAGACAGACAGACAAAACTGGAATCGCTGATCTGATCTCTTTTAACTTAAAGGATGTTCTGGGGCCAGAAGAATTGGCTCTAATGTTATGCTGGGTGTTCTGAGCAACCTCTCTCTCTCTCACTCTCTCCCCCTCCCCTCCTTTCTCTCCCCCACTCCCCCTTGACATGAGAGTGAAGGATTTAACTTGGCAGGTTGAACAAATGCTCTCTTGAAAGGTTTCCAAGAGACAGTAAGAAAGCAGGAACAGGATTGAATGGACTGAGGTTTCTTTTGGGGGAGAGGAGGGGGGGCGGCTTTTTTTTTTTTAAAAAAAGAAACCTTGAATAGCCACTGGATGCCTCTCGACAAGCCCCGGTGGGACTGAGAGACCCTCTGAAAGGGCAAAAGGCTTTTGAGTCCCAAGGCTTGCCTGGAGATAGATGATGAGGAAAGGGGGTGGCGGGGTGGCGGGTGTGGGGGGGGCAGAGGGATGCTTGGATCTGCAATATGGGCTCTTGGCTTGAGAAGCTGGAAAGAAGGTTAATGATGGGAATGATGATTATATGCTAGCATTAGAGGAAGGGGGTTTACAAGAGGAGATTAGGGCTGGAATGGGTGGGCTCCCTGGGGTATAGTAGTTTCTAAAAGGGTCAGAGCCAGGCCGAGGGTTCAGAGGGATGGGGGGGGGATGGCCAGCCACTCACTCACTGGATTAGATTACCGGGTTTTTCCTGGCCTTTGTCCATCTGGGAAAAAAAAAAAAAACCTGTCTTTTTCTCACCCAAGGAACCTAACCAGATAGAAGCGATATTGGGGCCCTGTGGCTGGCGGGTGTAATAAATTATTAGCCGAAGTCAGATCTTGGCTTAAGGGAGGGCAGTAAGGGAATGCAGGCTTGTAAAAATGTCCACAGGGAGGTCTTCTCCATGCAAAAGGCCTGGAACGTCTCCAGGGGTTCCACCGACCGGACCACACACAACAACTTGGCTGGACGGGTGACCGTTTTTTTAAAAGTCCAGCATTTTATGGAAAGAAAAAGGTTGTAAAGGATAAAAATGCAGCCCCTTTCCCTATTTTTCAGGGTAGGGAAAGAAGCTGCATCTGGTTATCATAACATTTGTGTCATTTCTTAAAAGACCCCCCAATAAGCCTTGTAGACTTGGTAAAAGGAGCGTCAAACTCCCAAGCACAACTCCAAATCGGCACTCATATACAAGGGAGGCCTGGACTTATGACTGGCTGTCGAGCCAGAATTGCTGTTACTAAGCGAGTTTTGCCCTGTTTTACAACCCTTTCTCGCTGCCACTGTGAGAGGAAGCCCTGCCGTTGTTCGGTTAGTAACAACGGTCATTAAAGTGAATCTGGTTTTCCCGTCGAAGGTTGCAAAAGGAGGAATCCCATGATCCCAGGATACTGGTAACCGCCATAAATACGAACCCGTTTGCCAAGCATCTGGATTTGGATCACGTGGCCGCGGAGGATGCTGCCACAGTCACGAAGCGTGAGAAATAACTATGTATCACTGAGCAAAGCGCTTGGAAGAAAAAAAAAAGTCCATTTGCAAACTTCTTCTGGCATGGTTCTGCAAATTGGAAGTTCATCTGTCAGAAATGGTGTAGGGTCTCCTGCTTGGGCGGGGGGTTGGACTAGATGACCTACAAGGTCCCTTCCAACTCTGTTAATCTGTTAATTAATTCTCTTCAACACCAGCCTTCCTTTGGATAGGGGATTGGAGGCTAAAACATATGAAGAACGGTTGCAGGAACCAGGCATGGCTAGTCTAGTGAAGAGAATAACCAGGGGAGATGTGATAGCAGTTTTCCAATATTTGAGGGGCTGCCACAGAGAGGAAGGGGTCAAGCTATTTTCCAAAGCACCTGAGGGCAGGACAAGGAATAATGGATGGAAACTGAACAAGGAGAGATTCAACCTAGAAATAAGGAGGAACTTTCTGACAGTGAGAGCAATCAACCCATGGAACAGAAGTTGCCTTCGGAAGTTTGGGAGCTTCATCACTGGAGGCTTTCAAGAAGAGATTGGACTGCCATCTGTCTGAAATGATGTAGGGTTTCCTGCTTTGGTGGGGGGTTGGACTAGATGACCTACAAGGTCCCTTCCAACTCTGTTAATCTGTTAATTTACTTGTCTAGAAAATGACCCATTGCCGATTTTATAATCTAGGAGAATTTGGAGCCTTTTCAACATAATCCCCAAAACCAAACCGAGTAATGCTCACAAGTGCATTTTATTTATATTATTTTATTATTATTATTATTTTATTTTGTTAGTCTGTTAGGATTGATCTCTCTTCTGTTAGGGGCCTGATTCAGATTTATGAAAGCCAAGGAGGATCAGAGATGACCTTTTTCCTGTTCGAACTTGGAAGATGGTGAAACTACCAGCCGTCAAACAAAAGGCCCATTGAAAGCAAGATCTTGCAATGGAACACGTGGGTGGTTCCATGGACTTGGCTGAAGCTGTCTTCCCCCTCGTTTTGGGGGACTGAAAGGATACTACACACAGAGGAAGAGAAAAGGCGGTGCTAGGAGCTAATTTTTAAAAGCGGGCTTGCAAAATGCACGTCTCTTCAACAGACCTAAGAGTGATCTTGAAAATCGAAATAGCGACCCTGGGAGACTTTGCTGCTTGCAGAATAATTGGTATACAGGGAGCCCCCGACTTAACAACAGTTCATTTAGGGATCGTTGAAAGTTACAACGGCACTAAAAAAAAAGTGACTGTTTTTCACAAGTTGCAGCATCCCCCCCCCACATGGTCACATGGTCAAAATTGGGACGCTTGGCAACCGACTCATATTTATGACGGTTGAGTGTTCCTGGGTCACGGGATCTCCTTTTGCGACCTTCCGACAAGCAAAAGTCCGTGTTTTAAGGTTCACTTCGCGACCCTGTTAACTTAACTTTCCAACTGCAGTGATTCAGTTAACAAGCGGGGAGGGAAAGATTGTAAATTGGGGCAGAACTCGCTTAAGAGTCTCGCTTAACAGCAGAAATTTTGGTCGTCCGTCAAGGACTACCTGTACGTAAATTAATCCATTTTCGAGAGGTAGCTTTCAAAAAAGTTTTCTGCCGGTGTGTACAGAGAATAATTGATATATTTTCGAGATGTAGCTTTCAGAAAGTTTTCTGGGGAATCTTCTGCCACTAATAAAGCTCTTAAAGGGTTGCTTTTCAACCCTAGTTGTGATATAGATCATTAAAGGACTTGAAATGTAGAAGTTGATTTAGATTCTCTCTCTGTGTCTCTCTGTCTCTCTGTCTCTCTGTGTCTCTCTCTTTTTCTCTGTCTCTCTCTGTCTCTCTGTCTCTGTCTCTCTCTGTCTCTCTCTGTTTCTGTCTTTCTGTCTCTCTCTGTGTGTGTGTGTGTGTGTCTGTCTCTGTCTCTGTGTGTCTCTATGTCTCTCTCTCTGTCTCTCTCTCTCTCTCTGTCTCTCTGTCTCTGTTTCTGTCTCTGTCTCTGTGTCTCTGTCTCTCTCTGTCTCTGTTTCTCTCTGTCTGTCTCTCTCTGTCTCTGTCTTTCTGTCTCTCTGTCTCTCTCTGTGTGTGTGTGTGTGTGTGTGTCTGTCTGTCTCTGTCTCTGTGTGTCTATGTCTCTGTTTCTGTCTCTCTCTGTCTCTCTCTCTCTGTCTCTCTCTCTCTCTCTCTCTGTCTCTCTATGTCTCTGTTTCTGTCTCTGTCTCTCTGTGTCTCTGTCTCTCTCTGTCTCTGTTTCTCTCTGTCTGTCTCTCTCTCTCTCTGTTTCTGTCTTTCTGTCTCTGACTCTCTGTGTGTGTGTGTCTCTGTCTCTCTCTGTCTCTGTCTCTCTGTGTCTCTGTGTCTCTGTCTCTGTTTCTCTCTGTCTCTCTCTCTGTCTCTGTCTCTCTTTTAAAGCTCTGCAGGGTTTTACACTTTGCCTTTCAAATCTGGATTTCTCTTTAAAAACAAAGGCAAAGTTTTTTTTTTTAAAAAAAATGGTTTTGGAATCCAGAGGTGGGCTTGCTGTTCTTGAGAAACAGAATTTTAGCTTCCTGCTTGCTGAAAAAAAAAGAACTTAGAAGGATGGTTCAAAGTTTGATAGTATTTGTGGCCCCCTAAACTTCGGGGAGGATTAAGGATGCTGCGGGGAAGGGGGAGAAAGATTAATAATTATAATTAGCGGCATCCTTTGTGAAAGAGTAGCTTTGGAACAATGCTGTGGCAGCTTTGGCGATAAAGGATGTGTTATAATTGAGTGAAATTAAACACAGCTCACTTGTTAGGAAGTAAATATCTGAATAAAAACAAATACTAACACTGTGGTGTGCCAATGCAGAGGCACGAAAGGGTCTACAGATGGAAAAGCTGAATTGTTTCTATGAATTCTATTGGTATTTTTCTAAGCACAAGGTTCTGGCACTGATGATGTTACCTAGTTGGGTCATGAAATGTCTGGAAGAAAACAAGCAACCTCAGAGAGCCCCAAGAACCCCAGCTGTTCAACCCTGAGCTGCAAATATTCTCTCCTTTCTGTTGCTAAGTGAGGCATTGGTTGAGTGAGTTTGCTCCGTTTTACAATCTTTTTTTTTTTTTTGCCATAGTTGTTAAGTGAGTCCCTACAGTTGTTAAGCCAATCTGGCTTCCCTATTGACTTTGTCAGAAGGTCGCAAAAGGGGAATCACGGGAGATTGCGACTGCCATAAATACCAGTTGGTTGCCAAGCTTTGCACAACCATGGGAAGGCTTCCAATGGTCAGAAGTGTGAAAAATAGCCATAAGTCCCCTTTTTCTCAGGGCTGTTGTAACTTTGGTCACTAAATGAACTGTTGTAAGATGAAGGCTATCTATACTCTGGAACAAGGAGAGCGAATATCTTAGGAAGGTTTCATATTTGATTCAGAAATGGCTGGGCTGAGGGACAAATTTAGAATAGAATGAATGAGCTGGAAGGGACCTTGGAGGTCTTCTAGTCCAGCCCCTTGGTCAAGCAGGAGAACCTATATCATTTCAGATAAATGGCTGTCCAATTTCTTCTTAAAAACCTGCAGTGATGAAGCACCCACAACTTTTGAAGGCAAGCTGTTCTACTGGTTAATTGTCCTCACTGTTAGGAAGTTTCTCCTTAATTCCAGGTTGCTTTTCTCCTTGATTAGTTTCCAACCATTGTTTCTTGTCTTGCCTTCTGGTGCTTTGGAGAATAATTTGACCCCCTCTTCTTTGTGGCAGCCCCTCAAATACTGGAAGACTACTATCATGTCACCCCTAATTCTTCTTTTCTTAGACTAGCCAGACTCAAAACCTGCAGCCGTTCTTCATATGTTTTGGTCTTCAGGTCTTTGATCCTCTTAGTTGCTCTTCTCTGAACTTTTTCCAAAGTCTCAACATCATTTTTTTGTAGTATGGTGACCAAAATTGGTTGCAGTATTCCAGGTGTAGCCTTATTAAGGGTTTATAAAAGCGGTACTAATACTTCAGGTGATCGTGATTCTACGCCTCTGTTTATACAAAGATTGTATTAGCTTTTTTGGCTGCTGCCGCACACGGCTGGCTCATATTCAAGTGATCCTCCATTAAGACTCCAGATGTGGAACCTGGATCTGTTTTGTTTTTTTTAAAATTTGATTTATATGCCGCCCTTCTCCGGAGACTCAGGGCGGCTTACAATGCGTTAAGCAATAGCCTTCATACTTTTGTATATTTTTGAGGACCACACCAAGGTTTGCACCAAGAGCTTTTAGGCGGACAAAACTAGAATCCCAATGCTGGAGAACCTTCAAGTTTGTCAAGAATATGATGATCCTGGGAGCGTCTGGAAGACCTACCATCCCAGTTCTTAAACCCTTCCTAGATCAGCATTTTAGCCTTTCATAAGACGCTGAGCTTGTCGATCGAAAGGTCGGCAGTTCAGCGGTTCGAATCCCTAGTGCTGCGTAATGGGGTGAGCTCCCGTTACTAGTCCCAGCTTCTGTCAACCTAGCACTTCCAAAGCATGTAAAAAATGCAAGTAGAAAAATAGGGACCAGCTTTGGTGGGAAGGTAACAGCGTTCCGTGCCCCTTTGGCGTTTAGACATGCCGGCCACGTGACCATGGAGACGTCTTCGGACAGCGCTGGCTTTTTGGCTTTGAAACAGAGATGAGCACTGCCCCCTAGAGTCGGGAACGACTAGCACATATGTGCGAGGGGAACCTTTACCTTTACCCTCTCCAAACTGAAAAAAAGCCACTGGTGGTGGCCTCATGGACTTTGGGATAACTTCAGGTCACCCAACCAAGAGTTTGGAGAGTCATATGTGGTCAGTAGACTGTCCATTTCACTCCTGCGCCAAGTCTATAACATGGTTTGCTTAGTTTTGGCTTAGCCTGGCAGGGAAAACCCACATCTTTGCTTTATGGATCATGGTTTATGTTTTACTACACCAACCGATAACTGGATAACTGTGCTAAACTATGTGAGTGGTGGGGAAACCAGAGGTGGGTTTCAGCAGGTTCTGACCAGTTCTGGAGAACCGGTAGCGGAAATTTTGAGTAGTTCAGAGAACCGGTAGTAAAAATTCTGACTGGCACTGCCCCCATCTATTCTCTGCCTCCCAAGTCCCAACTGATCGGGAGGAAATGGGGATTTTGCAGTATCCTTCCCCTGGATTGGGGTGGGAATGGAGATTTTACAGTATCCTTCCCCTGGCCACGCCCACCAAGCCATGCCATGCCCACCAAGCAACGCCCACAGAACCAGTAGTAAAAAAATTTGAAACCCACCACTGGGGGAAACCCTAATTTTTTCTAGCAACTTCAATGTAAAATCATCTTCAGGTTGAACTGCTTATCCGATTTGTTTGTTCAAAAGGGAGCTGTTCCGAATTCATACAGGAAAAGGTTGGTTTCTAACATGTGATCAGTAGCATCATAGTTTCCTTGGTTCTAGATGGATTTTCTGTGATTCTTAAAATATGACTTGCCTTTTCAGGTATGTTTGAAAAGTCATTTTGGGTGACTACTGTAGGTTTTTTTTTTTTTAATTAATTGGAATTGCCTAATTCACATGCTAATGTACTTTTTAATTGAGTGGAGCAAAGTTTTGGATTCTAATAGAGGCTGGCACTTACGAAGAGACTTAGGGACACATTAAAGTCTAACACTTAACCAATGTGGCAAGAAAAGTGACAAAATGTGGCAAAACTCACTTAACAGATGTCTCACTTAGCAACAAAAATATTGGCCTGGGAAAACTTGGAGCCTTTTCTAAATAATCCCCAAAACTGAACTGAGTAGTGTTCACAATTGCGGTTTTTTTTTAAAAAGTCCTTGACTTATGGCCACAGTTGAGCCCAACGTTTCTATTCTTAAGCGAGACCGTTGTTGTGAGTTTTGTCTCATTTTACGGCCTTCCCTGCCACAGTTGTTACTAAGTGAATCACTAACGGTTGTTAAGTTAGTGAATACAGTTGTTCTGTAAATCCGGTGATTGTGTGGGGATGCTACAACAGTCATATGAAAAACGGATCATAAATCACCCTTTTTCAACGCCGTTGTACTTTCAAACGGTCACTAAATGATAAGTTGTAAAGTCAAGAACTGTCCGGTAATAGGATTCTTGCAATCCAATACCAAGTATTTCCAATGGAAATGATTATCCTGTGGACTAGTCTCTTGCTTAGTTTTCATTGAAGCTTCCTTGCTTTTAAGGCAAGTGAGCCTGATATACCGATTTGTTTCCTAGCTGCCATGAAGTGTGATTCATTCCTTAAGCAAGAGCAAACTTTGACTTGAGTAGTGGATGGAGTATAGGTGACTCTTCTGGACAAACTTGTAGTAAGGCGGGTGTGGCAGTAGGGCTGACACCAACATCAGGCTGCCGGAGCCTTCCTTTCTCACTTCTCTTAAATTGCAGGACATCTGGGTGTGGTTCTCAGCAGATACTCACAGCGCTACTATTGGGATAGTATCAAGGTCACATGAAGTGTTAGTAGATAAGGCCTTAGTTAAAACCACACTTGGAATATTCCATCCAGCTTTGGTCCCCATGATATAAAAAAGATGTTGAGGTTCTGGAAAAAGGGCAGAGAAGAGCAACAAGAATGATTAGGGGATTGGAGGCTAAAACATACGAAGAAGGGTTGCAGGTATTGGATATGTCTAGTCTAATGAAAGGGACGCGGTGGCTCAGTGGCTAAGACACTGAGCTTGTCGATCGGAACGTCGGCAGTTCAGCGGTTCGAATCCCTAGCGCTGCGTAACGGAGTGAGCTCCCGTTACTTGTCCCAGCTTCTGCCAACCTAGCACTTCGAAAGCTCGTAAAAAATGCAAGTAGAAAAATAGGGACCACCTTTGGTGGGAAGGTAACAGCGTTCCATGTGCCTTTGGCGTTTAGTCATGCCGGCCACATGACCACAGAGACGTCTTCGGACAGCGCTGGGTCTTCGGCTTTGAAACGGAGATGAGCACCACCCCCTAGAGTCGGGAACGACTAGCACACATGTGCAGGGTAATTTTTACCTTTACTTTTAGTCTAATGAAAAGAAGGACTAGGGGTGATGTGATAGCAGTCTTCCAACATTTGAGGGGCTGCCACAAAGACAAGGGGATCAAACTATGTATCAAAGCACCAGAAGGACAAGAAGTAAGGGATGGAAATTAACGAAGGGGAGATCCAACCTAGAACTAAGAAGAAATTTCCTGACAGTGAGAACAATAAACCACTGGAACAGCTTGCCTCTAGAAGTTGTGGATGCTTCAACACCTGAGGTTTTTAAGAAGGGATGGGACAACCATTTGTCCAGCATGGTATAGGGTCTCTTGTTTAAGAAAGAGTTGGACTAATGGCCTCCAAGCCCAAGGTCTCTTCCATCCCTGTTATTCTGAATAGGGAGATACCTCCTCATCTGGAATCCTGGTGTCTTAGCCAGGAAAAGTAGCATCTTCCCCAGAATCAACTTTTAAAGTAATGGCTCCAGGTCTTTACTATTCACCTGCTATTACCATACCCAGAAAGTTTTGGAGCTGTATGGTTCTAACTTTCAAATCACCAGTGAAGTAACCAAGAAAAGGACCGATTGTAATAAAAGCCATGTGGTGTAACTGCTACAAACCGCAGGATGTCTATGGAGATTCTCAGTCATCCAGCCATCATGGTTGTCCCATAGGTGCTTCTTCAAGAAGCAATTGGACTTCCTTCTTTTTCTTTGAAGACGTTTTGCTTCTCAAGGAGAGAAGCAACTTAGAACTAAGGGGAAATATCCTGACAGTTAGAACAATTAATCAGTGGAACAATTGCCTCCAGAAGTTGTAAATGCTCCAACACTGGAAGTTTTTAAGAAGATGTTGGATAACCATTTGTCTGAAGTGGTGTAGGGTTTCCTGCCTAGGCAGGAGGTTGGACTAGAGGACCTCCAAGGTCCCTTCCAACTCTGTTATTCTATTCTATTCTATTCTATTCTATTCTATTCTATTCTATTCTATCTATTCTATTCTATCTATTCTATTCTATTCTATTCTATTCTATTCTATTCTATTCTATTCCTACTCTACTCTACTCTACTCTACTCTACTCATCCAAGAAGCTTCTTCAGCTCTGACTGGATCATGGGAAATGGAAGGATTTATACTCCTTGCAGAGAGCTGGTTATTTGCATTCTCTTAGAGAGTTATTGAGGCCACTTGGAGGATTGTCTGTGTCCTCAGGATCACTTGAGTGGTGCAAATGGATGTGGAGCCTTCTTGGAACTGTTGAAAGGAGCTGTGTTGTCAGCAGTTCCAAGAAGGCTTCACGCCCTCCGGTGACCCCGAGGACACAGAGAAACCTCCAAGTGGCCTCAATGACGCTCTCAAAAGAATGCAAATGACCAACTGTCTGCAAGGAGTAGACGTCCTTCTATTCCCCACCATCCAGTCAGAGCTGAAGAAGCTTCTTGGATGAGAAGTAAAATGCCTTTCAAGAAAAACCAGAAAGTCCAGTTGCCTCTTGGAAAAAAAACATCTTTGGGACGACAAGCTACAGGAGGCTATAATTTGCCTTTCAAAACTAGCCTTAGGTAATCGGAGTAAACAAAGAGGAAGAGAAAGTGAGAAAGTTGGAGCAGATAAAGTATAAAATCACTCCCGATTGAGCAAGTCATCATTGAAAAGAATCAACACCCCCTCGCTCCACGGAATCTTTCCTGCCAAGTTTATTTCACCTGTACCAGTCCTCCCAGGATTTCTAAACTTTGTGTCTGAATCCTTAAGTCCCAGCAAATCTTTTTTCTTAAGCGATTTCCATTGCCAAAAGTCTTTGGGCAGAAACTCCCCCCTCCCCCCCCAAAAAAAACAACCCAAAGAAACTCCTGCTTTTCACAAAAGAGGACAATTGCTGCATTCTGAGAATAATTGAAAGGTCCCTTGGTGGCCACCATGCACTCAAAATTAGAAGTCCCTTAAATCCTAGGGTTCTTGTGGCTCAGTGGGAGATGCAAGCAAATTTTGGAAAGGGGTTGCACATTTCAGGGAGTGCTGGGAGGATTAGAAGAATAGAATAGAGTAGAGTAGAATAGAATAGAATAGAATAGAATAGAATAGAATAGAATAGAATACAGAACAGAACAGAACAGAACAGAACAGAACAGAACAGAACAACAGAATAGAATTTGTATTGGCCAAGTGTGATTGGACACACAAGGAATTTGTCTTGGTGCATATGCTCTCAGTGTACATAAAAGAAAAGATACGTTCATCAAGAATCATAAGGTACAACACTCAATGATAGTCACAGGGTAGAAATAAGCAATCAGGAAACAATATCAATATAAATCATAAGGATACCCGCAACAAAGTTACAGTCATACAGTCATCAGTGGGAGGAGATGGGTGAAGGGAACGATGAGAAGATTAATAGTAATGCAGACTTAGTGAATACTTTTACAGCGTTAAGGGAATTATTTGTTTAGCAGAGTGATGGCGTTCGGGAAATAACTTCTTGTGTCTAGTTGTTCTGGTGTGCAGTGCTTTATAGCGTTGTCTTGAGGGTAGGAGTTGAAACAGTTTATGTCCAGGATGCGAGGGGTCTGTAAATATTTTCACAGCCCTCTTTTTGACTCGTGCAGTATACAGGTCCTCAATGGAAGGCAGGTTGGTGGCAAATGTTTTTTCTGTAGAAAGTGGGTAGGGAGTAGAAAACAAATATTCTGATATTCAATGGCTACAACAAGATGCAGAAACACTCTGAATAAATGGGGCTATCCAGGTGACTTCCACCCTTTGCGATTGTGGTGACATGCAGACAACAACAACAACAACAACAACACACACACGCACACACACACATCTGTCCCTTGTGTCCTGATCAGTGCACCTCATGGCAGCACACACAACGCAATTAACATTGCTAGTTTCTGGACAAGATCTTTTTTAACTTGTACATATTTTAATCTTGTATTTTATACTTTAAATTTTATGTCTTTTTTAAAAATGTGATGCTTCTGAAACGAAGAAACAGAAACTTGAAAAAGAGGAAGGGAAGGAAGGTAGGTAGGTAAGTAGAGGGAAGGAAGGGAAAGAAGGAAGGAAGGAAGAAAAGGAAGGGAAGGGAAGGTAGTAGTTGGGTAGGTATGTGGAAGGAAGGAAGGAAAGATAGGTAGGTGGAAGGAAGGAAAAGGAAGGTAGGTAGGTAGGTAGAGGGAAGGAAGGAAGGAAAGGAAGGTACCCTGTTTCCCCAAAATAAGACATCCCCTGATAAAAAGCCCAAACAGGTTTTTGAATGCATGGCAATAAGGCCAAGTGCTTATTTCAGGGTTCAAAGAAATATAAGATAGGGTCTTATTTTCAGGGAAACATGGTAGGTAGGTAGGTAGAGGGAAGGAAGGAAGGAAAGGTAGGTACATAGGTAGAGGGAAGGAAAGGAAAGGAAGGGAAGGTAGATAGTAGTTGGGTAGGTAGGTAGAGGGAAGGAAAGGAAGGTAGGTAGGTAAAGAAGGGAGGAAAGAAGGAAGGAAATTAAGGAAGGAAAGAAAGTGGAGGGAAGGAAAGAAGGAAGGTAGGAAGGAAGGAAGGAAGGATATGATCCATTATGTGAAGCCAAGTTAATTTATGATTTTAAGGAATCAAAGTTGAAGAACCCCTGCCTTAATTCAATACACCACTGTCCGGTTCTTTTGTGCACAGATGGTTTCTGGTAAAACGGCAAATCGGCTTGACCCAAATTCCTATCACAGTCCATCTCTTTTGGACTGTGCTCCAAATGGAAACTCTAGTTTGTTGTTTCGGTGGACTAAATACGTTCCTGGGTGGGTGACTGGGGGGGGAGGAGACCTGCTAGGTTCTAATTGGCAAGAATGGAAACCAAGCCCTAAATGGTTAGTAGTAATACCGACAGTACATAAATGCAACCAGCGATTGTGTCACAATGCAACCTAAAGGTTGCATTTCGAAGCTTGGGGGGAAAAAAACAACCAATCCCCTTTGAAGAATCTTCTATTTTTTTTGTTGCTGGCTCGAAATTGGCATAACCCAAGAACGGATCAACTTCTTGGCAAGCCACAAGCAAGGCTATATGGTCCTGTTGTCAATAGAGTGTCATAACAAATTGGGAGGCTGCAAGCGCCGCTTAGTTGTGTTGACAAAAGCTTAATCGGCACCTGCAACAGATGTTCTACTCGGGACGTGGGTGCTTCAATCCTTCGTTTGCAAGGAGGAAAATCAGATAATATAAGGAGTGAGTCTGATGAGATCCTCTTTTGTCTCCCCCATTTTGTTTTTTCTCTTATTTGGGTCCCGGCTTGAAGTGGATTTTGGGGTTCTGCTTGTTTTTGATGGGGGAGTGTGAAATAAATAACAGGAATGCCCTTCTCTGGACCTAAAGCATGGAGCAGTTCGACCCCTGCTCTTCCTCTGATTAAAAATGAACGAAAAAAGACACCTCCTGGCAGGGGTGAAATCCAGCAGGTTCTGACAGGTTCTGGAGAACCGGTAGCAGAAATTTTGAGCAGTTCGGAGAACCGGTAACAGAAAATTTGAGTAGTTCGGAGAATCTGCAAATGCCACCTCTGGCTGGCCCCAGGGTAAGGGTGGGAATGGAGATTTTGCAATATCCTTCCCCAGGAATGGGGTGGGAGTGGGGATTTTGCAGTATCTTTCCCCTGCCACACCCACCAAGCCACACCATGCCCACCAAGCCACGCCCACAGAACCGGTAGTAAAATAATTTGGATTTCATCACTGCCTTCTGGTTAACCTTGATTCCTGGCAACTTTGTCGATCTTGATTTGTATCCAGCATGAAAGGGGCTTGCCACTGTCACTGTTCTGGGTTGTTCTTGCTGACTGTTTACTTCTTTTAGATCTATTTAGGATTGTTTTACCCTGCTTTTATTACTTTGTAAGTTACTCGAGGTAGCAAACATACCTAATACTTCTTCCTAATTTCCTCACAACAACAACAACCAAGGAGGTGAGTTGGGATGAGAGAGAATGACTGGCCCAAAGTTACTCAGCTGGCTTTTGCATGTATGGTGGGACTAGAACTCATGGCCTGATGTCATCGAGCCAGCTTTCATGCCTAAGGCGGGACTAGAACTCACAGTCTCCCTGGTGATTGGTCCAATGTCATCAAGCCAGTTTTCATGCCTGAGGCGGGACTAGAAATCACGGTCTCCCTGGTGATTGGCCCAATGTCATTGAGCCAGCTTTCATGCCTAAGGCGGGACTAGAACTCACAGTCTCCCTGGTGATTGGCCCAATGTCATCAAGCCAGTTTTCATGCCTGAGGCGGGACTAGAACTCACGATCTCCCTGGTGATTGGCCCAATGTCATCAAGCCAGTTTTCATGCCTAAGGCGGACTAGAACTCACAGTCTCCCTGGTGATTGGCCCAATGTCATCGAGCCAGCTTTCATGCCTGAGGCGGGACTAGAACTCACGGTCTCCCTGGTGATTGGCCCAATGTCATCGAGCCAGCTTTCATGCCTGAGGCGGGACTAGAACTCACAGCTCCTGGTTTCCAGGCCAGCACCTTAACCACAACACCAAACTGGCTCTCTGTTTGCCAATATCTCTGTTATTCTTTGATGGTTTCCTACCCAAGTATTAAGCAGCTACTATTGGGCTTACTTTCCAAGCCCAACTAATGTTGGACAGGTGTACCACCCATTGAGCAATCTATCTCCGTTTACTTACTCTGTACTCTTGCAACGTATGTCTGTTCTGAAGAGAAAGAATGGGGCCTACCTGGTTAGCCTGACTAGGTAGCTCAGGGGCTAAGACACTGAGCTTGTCGATCAGAAAGGTCGGCAGTTCGACTGTTACCTGGGCTCAGGAAGCTTCTGGTTTTTCTCAAAGGTAGGCTTTTCTTAGTAGAAGACAATATTTGTAGCTCAGGGTTGAACGGTGGGGTCCTTGGTGCTCTCTGAGCTTGGTGGTTTCCATGCAGACGTTTCATTACCCAGCTAGGTAATATCATCAGTGCTAGAAGGGAGTGGGGTTTACTCTCTGATTATATATTAACAAACCCAGTGTTTGTCAGAGTGATCTTGGTGATGTCTTGATTAGACTGTTTGTTATTAGCTTGTTTGTCTAAGTTGGTAGTTGTTTAATTAAGGTATTGTTTAGTACTTGATTGTTGATCTAGATTTAATCTTGGTGTTAATCTTTGCTTAGAGAGAGCAAACCTCTCTCCCTTCTAGCACTGATGATGTTACCTAGTTGAGTAATGAAATATCTGCAAAAAGACAACCAAGCTCAAATCAAATCCAAGTTTACGACAGTCAAAGACCAGAAACCAGAACAAATAAAAACACTGAAGGAATAGCCAGTTAAAAATTCCTGAACAAAGTAATAACAGATAAAATCAATATTAAAATTACAATTTGGCAGCCAATCTTGTCAGTTGCAGCTGGCCTGACTATACGATAACATCAATCCTTAAAAGTGTGAGGCCCAGGCCAAGCTCAAAGACAACCAAGATTCCCACAGTCTTCTTGTTTTCTGGGGCAGAAGAGAGTAGATCAATCTGTGAGGGACTCACATTTTCTTCTTTCTAAACCCTTCATGACAGCTGATGGAAAGCTGATTTTTGAGAAATAAATACAGGTGGCTTAAAACGAGGCCTTTCTTTCTCTGGTCTGTTTTTGACGTCGACTCTCCTGAAATCCCACACAATCCATTTGGCGATTTGGTCTTTTCTTGGCACGGACTCCAGTTCAGTGGAAATCTTTTTATTTATTTATATATATATATGCCGCTTCTCCGGAGACTCAGGGAGGCTTACAATGCATTAAGCAACAGCCTTCATACTTTTGTATATACCTGTTTAGTAGGGCTTTTGCCCCCCCCCCAAGCGGTGTTCTTTTTTCTACAAAGTCAGCTTATTGCCCCCACAATCCGGGTCCTCATTTTACCTACCTCGGAAGGATGGAAGGCTGAATCAACCTTGAGCCTGGTGAGATTCGAACTCGTAGTAATTGCAGGCAGCTGGCAGCTAAGTGCTACTTAACAGCACTTTAGTCCGCTGCACCACCAAGGTTACTTGGTGGAAAATGGAAAATCTTCCATTTTCTTCCCACTTGGTCCCTATTACCGGTTCAGAATTCTTACTGTCTGCTCGACACCTGTTTTGCTGGATTTAAGAAAGCATTTAGGTAGCTCTACCTGGCTTTAAGAGTCTTGTGGGAACTTCAGGTGGTCTGTCAGGCGGTTTTCTTAATTCAGAATTGTGAAATGGTGTGTGTATGTGTGATTTTGTGTATGTGTTGTTTCGATGGAATTTCCGCTTCCCTCAAAGCCAAAGATGAGGACAGGTGACCCTCGACTTATGACCACAATTGTGCCCCAAAATTTCTGTTAAAGCGAGGCATTTCTTAAGGGAGTTTTGCCTCCATTTTACAACCTTCCTGGTCACAGTTGTTAAATGAGTAACATTGTCGTTAAGCGAGTCTGGCTTCCCTGTTGACTTTACTGGGCAGAAGGTCGCAAAAGGGGATTGTGTGACACACACACCCCGGAATGCTGCGACCGTCATAACTATGAATCAGTTGCCAAAGATCTGAATTTTGATCATGTGACCATGGGGTGGGGATGCTACTAAGGTAATGGTCATAAGTCACTTTTTTCAGTGCTGTCGTAACTTTGAATGGTCACTAAATGAACTGTTGTAAGTTGCGGGCTGCCTGGAATGTAAGGTGAGGAGAGCAGACTCACCGCAGACATATTAGCCATCCTAGCGGATTTACTTTTTAAAACTCTGCGTTTGAGGTCTCGATACAATTGTGGTCGGGAAATGAGCCAGCCGAAGACAAGCAAAAAAAAATAAAATAACCTCAATTATCATTCGGACGTGCCAAAATGCAGATTAAGACAGAGCTTCCTAGCTTGTGGAAACATTGTGGTCTTCTTATATGCATGAGTAACAGAGTAACAGATTAACAGAGTTGGAAGGGATCTTGTAGGTCATCTAGTCCAACCCCCCGCCCAGGCAGGAGATCCTACACCATTTCTGACAGATGGCAGTCCAGTCTCTTCTTGAAAGCTTCCAGCGATGAAGCTCCCACAACTTTCGAAGGCAACTTCTGTTCCATTGGATGATTGTTCTCACTGTCAGAAAATCTCTCCTTATTTCTAGGCTGAATCTCTCCTTGTTCAAACTCCATCCATTATTCCTTGTCTGGCCTTCAGGTGCTTTGGAAAATAGCTTGACCCTTTCCTCTCTGTGGCAGCTTCTCAAATATTGGAAGACTGGTCTCATGTCTCCCCTGGTCCTTCTTTTCACTAGACTAGCCATGCTCAGTTCCGGAAACCGTTCATTGTATGTTTTAGTCTCCAGTCCCCTAATCATCCTGGTTGCATGAAAACATGTACCAAAAATAAAAAAGAGTTTGCTAAGTACTCCTGTTGGTGGGAATATAGTGGTGTCTATTTCTGGTTAAACCAGGTTTCTGATGATATTGATAAATATCATCCAGGGTTGTCTGAAGATTGAATCAGGGCAACCGGCCAAATTTTTGGACAAACGTCTCAAGTTAATATCCAGTTAACAAACATTTGTCCCATTTTTTATTATTAGTTTATAATATAATATACACAAAAGAAAATAGTGGGAAAATAAGGGAGGGAGAAGACAAGGGGGAAAGTGTAGGGAAGAGGGGAAAAAGAGGAAAGGCATTGATTTCCGACTCCCTTTGGTGCAATAGAATAAGTTAATAACATCAAATCTCATTTTTTTACTTTTACATAGTAACATAAACTAGCCATTTCTGTAACAACAAACCTATCTCATCAGTAAAACCCCAGATCAAAAGTTTCATTTTCCCCCCACCTCAAGCATAAAGCCCAGAAGTGGTTTCCAAGTAGAAACGGAAGTAATTTTGTTACTGTTTTGTCCCCCCCCCACTTAATTAAAGCAGTCAATTTAGCCAACTTTTGATTGCAAAACATGATGGGAGTTAGCAGAGATGGCAATTTTCAGATAGGGTTCTAAAAATTCCTGGCTTCTCGTCATGGGGGAAGCTTTTTTTTTTTTTTTAATAAGAAAACTATGGTTAGCGAGAACTAGCCAGGAAGATCTAGATCAGGGATCGCTAACCTTTTTGCCATCATGTGCCAAAAGCGGGGAGAGACTGTGGGGGGAAGTGTGCGTGTGCCCACACCCATAATTCAATACCCCCCCATGGCCCCGTGCATGCACGCACGACCTTCCCCTGCTTTTGGCACGCAACACCAAAAAGGTTAGTGGTGGGCCCAGTAGGCCTGTTTTTTTGCCCTTCCCAGGCTCCAGAGGCTTTCTTGGGTGGGAGGTGGGAGGGCAAAAACAGCCTTTTCTACCTCCCCGGAGGCCGGAAATGCCCTGTTTCCTGATTTCTGGTGGGACTGGAAGGCCTGAAAATTAGCTGGTCGGCGCGTGGATGCGCACTGGAGCTCAACTAAGGCAATGCTCGTGTGCCCACAGATATGGCTCCGTGTGCCACCTGTGGCACGTGTGCCATAGGTTCGCCATCACGGAGCTAGATTATAGAATATATATTGTAACTGGATAGTTTAGAATTAGAATTAAAAAGACACATAAAATATAGAATAACATTGGAAGGGACTTTGGAATTCTTCTAGTTCAAGCCTCTGCCCATGGCAGGAGATCCTATAACTGTGATGACGAACCTATGGCATGCGTGCCAGACGTGACACACAGAGCCATCTCTCCAGGCACACGAGCCATTGCCCATTGCTCTTCCGGGTTCTGGCGTGCTGGCCAGCTGGTCTTCACATGCATGGGAACGCCGGAAACTGGAAGATCAGCTGCTGAGTGTGCATGCACACTCCAGGAAATGATCTTCTGGTTTCCAGCATGCGCATGCACTCTCGCCAGCTGGTCTTCGCGCACGCATGCATGCCAGAAACCAGAAGACCAGGTGGCCAGTGCACATGCACCCGCCGGGAAGATGATCTTCCAGTTTCCGGTGCGGGCATGCACACTGGGCAGCTGCGCTTCTGGTTTCCGGGATGTGCGCATGCACGCATGCACGCTCCCACTTCGGCACTCGGTGCCGAAAAGGTTCACCAACACTGATAGAGGACTTTCTTTGGACTTGATGGAATGGATTCGCATGATCATAGAACCGTGATGGCGAACCTATGGCATGCGTGCCACAGGTGGCATGCGGAGCCATATTTGTGGGCACGTGAGCGTTGCCCTAGCTGAGCTCCAGCAGGCATGTGTGCGCTGGTCAGCTGATTTTCGGGCCTTCCGGTCCCACTGGAAGTTGGGAAACGGGCCATTCCCAGCCTCCGGAGGGGGGGGCTCTGGGCGGGTGGAGGAGGCTGTTTTCGCCCTCCCCAGGCTCCTGGAAAGGCTCTGGAGCCTGGGGAGGGGGAAAAACGAGACTACCGGGCCCACCAGTAACCTTTTTCCCATCGCGTGCCAAAAATGGGAGCGCTGGGGTCCATGCGCATATGTGCGGGGGCGGGGTATGGGGGCATTGAATTATGGATGTGGGCATGGGCATGCATGACCCTCCCGCGCTCCTCCTGCTTTTGGCACGTGACAGCAAAAAGGTTAGCCATCACTGCCATAGAAAGAACAACAGAACAGTATAATGGAGTTGGAAGGGACCTCAGAGATCTTCCAGTCAAACCCTACACCCAAGCAGGAGACCTTGGCCTGTACTATTCCAGACAAATGGTTGTCCAATCCCTTCTCAAGAATGTCCACTGATGAAGCACCCACAACTTCTGTTCCACTGGTTAATTGTTCCTTGAAAAGAGAAGGGGGGGGGGAAACCAACAACTTTAAGAGCCACTGGGATTCCTTAAGGGGAAGAAATCATCTTAAATCTGAACGAGGTCATCATTCGCCGTTTCTTATAAAATTTCCCCGTGAATTTTGTTTGTATTGTAGCAACACCCCCCCACCCCAAAAAATTATACATACGGAATTGAGCTAATGAAACGTTAATAAAGCTCCCAGGTGAAGATTAAGAGCCTTTGGTGGTGAGCGGTATAAGAAGTTTTATAAGCACATAAAGCAAAGAAGAAATGCAGCTTTCCCTGAAGATGTTTCCGAGTGGATGCTTCAGTCAACACAGATAAACAATAAGCATCTTTCAGAGCTGATATACTTGCTTAGTTAATATGCATAGTCTTACTAGCAGGCTCCCTCCCTTTCTCCCAGATCCTTGGAACTCTGAATAAAGGGAAGGTCATTGAAACCCCTTCCCCAAACTTCTAATATAGTACAGGTAAAGGTTCCCCTCGCACATATGTGCTAGTCGTTCCCGACTCTAGGGGGCGGTGCTCATCTCCATTTCAAAGCCGAAGAGCCAGCGCTGTCCGAAGATGTCTCTGTGGTCATGTGGCCGGCATGACTAAATGCCAAAGGTGCACGGAACGCTGTTACCTTCCCACCAAAGGTGGTCCCTATTTTTTTCTACTTGCATTTTTTACGTGCTTTCGAACTGCTAGATTGGCAGAAGCTGGGACAAGGAACGGGAGCTCACCCCATTACGCGGCACTAGGGATTCGAACCGCTGAACTGCTGACCTTTTGATTGACAAGCTCAGCTGTCTTAGCCACTGAGTCACAGTGTCCCTTATCCAATCCACCACGTATCTAATCTAATACATTAGATCCTTTCAATTGTGTATTTCTTAGCCTTATTGGGACATTTGTCCTCTCTTCCTACAATTTGAAAGTCTTTCTTAAGAGATAAACAGGTCTGTCTCCATCTCGCCTTTTACCTTTATATCTATCTACCAATCCACTTTCTTGGATTCTCTGGGGGCCTTGGTGCTCTCTGAACTGGGTTGTTTTCTTGTTTTTAGTAGCTAGTTTGGGTAATGAAATGTCTGTAAGAAAATAAGCCCACCCAGAGAGCACCAGGGATCCTCATTTCAGCCCTGAGCTACCAATATTCTCATTTATTGATTCTAGTTTTCCTTGGACACATTTCCCTTCTGCTTTCTTCCTCAGCTGTCTTTGTTTTCCCTCAACCTGTCCTACCCTCAAGTTCTTCTTTCTTTGTCTGTGTCATCTTCGGTCAATTTTTTCTTAGCAGTGCATGGATCATAGTCTGCTTCTTTGTAATGGTTAAATTCTAGGAGACTTTAAGGCAGTGGGTCTCAACCTTCCTAATGCCGCGACCCTTTAATACAGTTCCTCATGTTGTGGTGACCCCCAACCAAAAAATTATTCCTAAAACCATTGAAAATATGTGTTTTCCGATGGTCTTAGGCGACCCCTGTGAAAGGGTCATTCGACCCCCAAAGGGGTCCCGACCCACAGGTTGAGAACCACTGCTTTAAGGTGTTCCTTTTCGTGCAGAATTTGGATAGCCTGTTGCTTTTTCTCCTGTAGATTTGCATGACCATCCATCTTAGAACACAACTCTGGGCAACTCGCAACAGCAATAAAACCCCAAAAAGAATAATAGCACTGTAGGACTTTCAGGTCTCTGTTTAAAATCATAATTTTTCATTCAATATTGGCTACCTATTCCAAGTCCTCCTTGTGGACCTAAAGGTTTTAAGACTTAATTCAATTTGAGTTTGTCTGTGTTAAAGGATGAGATTTTGGAGCAGAGCAGAGCAGAGCAGAGCAGAGCAGAGCAGAGCAGAGCAGAGCAGAGAACAGAACAGAACAGAACAGAACAGAACAGAACAGAACAGAACAACAGAACAGAATAGAATAGAATAGAACAAGGAATAAAGTAGAGTAGAATAAGGAACAGAACAGAATAGAATAAGGAATAGGATAGGATAGGTTAGGATAGGATAGGATAGGATAGGATAGGATAGGATAGGATGATAAAATGGAATGGAATGGAATGGAATAGAATGGAATAGAATAGAATAGAATAGAATAGAATAGAATAGAATAGAATAGAATAGGAATAGAATAGAATAGAATAGATATTGGAATGAAGACTAGACTAGACTAGACTAGACTAGACTAGAGCTGGAAGAGACCTTGGAGGTCATCTAGTCCAGCCCCTTGCTCAAGTAGGAGAATCCATACCATTTCAGATAAGTAACTATCTAGTCTCTTCTTAAAACTCTCCAGTGATGGAGCGCCCAGAATTTTGAGAAAAGCTGTGCTGTAATTTAAAAGTTGACCTACTAGAATTTGATGTTGCAGTTGATATTCAGTTGAGGGTCATGGCATGGATTTATGACTAAGTCATACAGTGAATTCTCACCTTAGTAATATTCATTATAGTAACTGTTTGAAGTTACAGTCAACAGTTATTTTTCACACTTACGACTGTTGCATCCCTCCCCTGGCCATGTGATCAAAATTTAGACCCTTGGGCCACCTGGCTCATATTTATGACGGTTGCGGTGTCCCGAGATCATGCGATTCCCCTTTTGCAACCTTCTGACATACAAAGTCAATGAGGAAGCCAAACTCACTTAACAACCGTATTGCTAACTTAATAACTGAATAGAAGAACTCTGGCAAGAAAAGTCGTAAAATGGGGCAAAACTCACTTAACCTCACAACCTTGCTTAGCAATGGAAATTTTGGCTCGATTGCGGTCGTTAAGTCAAGGACTGCCTGTATTTGAGTGAATTCCTGTGTCTGATGATGGAGACCCACATCCTTGTAGTTCTTCTGGCAACAACATGTAGGGCAGTTGTCATTACCTTTTTTTCCAGGATGCTTTTATTCTTCCAACTTCCTAGTGTAGCCTACAACTCTGGATTTTCAGGTTGGTCTCCCATCCAAGTTTTACTCAGTCTAAAAGAACACAAAGTCAGTCGTTAAAAAGAACGGGGGTCAACCTATTCTCCAAAGCCCCAGAAGGCAGGACAAAAAGCAATGGATGGAAACTCATCGAGGAGAGAAGGAAGCTAGAACTAAGAAGAAAATTCTTGATAGTGAGAACAATCAGTGGAATGACTTGCCTCCAGAAGTTGTGGGTGCTCTATCACTGGAGATTTTTAAGAAGAGATGAGACAGCCATTTGTCCGGAATGTTTTTCTTGCTTGAACAGGGGTTTGACTAGAAGATCTTCAAGGTCCCTTCCAACGCTCTTATTCTGTTAAAGAAGAGGAAGTCAACCTATTCTCTAAAGCCCCAGAAGGCAGGACAAAAAGCAATGGATGGAAACTCATCGATGAGAGAAGCAACCTGGAAATAAGGAGAAATTTCCTGATACTGAGAACTTAGACTTAGACTAACTTTATCGTCACTTTGAATGTACACTAATCGGCTTCGTTGTAGACAGCTCTCAAAGGGTCACCGCTTCCAATACACACTACATAACCATGACTAAATAAATAAATACAAAATTATGCCCACCTATATTATATATAAACAATCATTTGGTTGGCTTGATTTCAGAAGTTGTGGGTGGTCGAACACTGGAGGCTTTTGAGAAGAGGCTGGACGGTCACTTGTCTGAAATGGTATAGAGCCGTGATGGCAAACCTATGAGGCATGTATGCCCAAAGTGGAATGCAGAGCCATGTCATCTGGCACGCGTGGCATTGCCCGTTCCTTTTCCGGGTTTCTGGCGCATATGCACGCAGATGGCCTTCGTGCGTGCTGCAGTGCTGGAAACTGGAAGAGCTGGTCTTCCAGTTTCCTGCGTGCTCATGTATGCCAGCCAGCTGATTGTCACGCATGCATGCATGCCAGTAACCGGAAGATTATCTGATCAGTGTGCATCTGCGTGCTGGAAACTGGAAGTTCATTTCCCAGCACGTGCATGCCCCTTGGGCAGCTTCTCTTCCGGGTTGTGGCCCCAACGAGCACACGCAGTGTCGGAAAGTTTCGCCATCACTGGTATAAAGTTTCCTGCTTCAGCAGGGGGGGGATGGACTAGAAGACCTCCAAGGTCCCTTCCAACTCTGTTATTTTGTTATTCAGTCCAACCCTGCTTAGCATAGAAAAGTCGACTAAGGGCTGTGCATTTATGCGTTGGTCCACAAGGAAATGGGAAAGAAATCCAAGCAAGTAACACTATTTTCACCAGAGATCATTCCGACAAAAATGTGTTCTTTAGTTTCCCCAAAAAAACACAACAAAGAATGTTCTTTCTGTGCAAACTCAGAAAGCTCAAACTGCCCAAGGAGCTGCTGATACAGTTCTACAGAGGAATTATTGACTCTGTCATCTGCACCTCCATAACTGTCTGGTTTGGTTCTGCAACCCAACAAGAGAGACACAGACTTCAGAGGATAATTAGAACTGCAGAAAAAACAATGGCTACCAAACTGTCTTCCATTGAGGACCTGTATACTGCACGAGCCAAAAAGAGGGCTGTGAAAATATTTACAGACCCCTCGCATCCTGGACATAAACTGTTTCAACTCCTACCCTCAAAATGACGCTATAGACCACTGCACACCAGAACAATTAGACACCAGAACAACTAAAGACAAGAACAGTTTTTCCCCAAACGCCATCACTCTGTTAAACAAATAATTCCCTCAACACTGTCAAACTAGTTACTAAGTCTGCATTACTATTAATCTTCTCATCCTTCTTATCACCCATCTCCTTCCACTTATGACTGTATGACTGTAACCTTGTTGCTGGTATCTTTACAATTTATATTGATATTGTTTCCTGATATTGCTTATTTGTTCCCTAGGACTATCATTAAGTGTTGTACCTTACGATTCTTGTAGAATGTATCTTTTCTTTTATGCACACTGAGAGCGTATGCACCAAGACAAATTCCTTGTGTATCCAATCACACTTGGCCAATAAAGAATTGAATTCTATTCTATTCTATTCTATTCTATTCTATTCTATTCTATTCTATTAAGAGAGATTGTTTTTGTCTAGTTTTGCCTGTTCCCCACGGCACGAGAAGCCTAACTGAAACATGTAGTTGGATCACCTGCTTTACGCTGCAAAATACAAAGAGCTTGGCAATGTTTATTTTAGTTCACCCTGCGAAAGAGAGAGAGAAAGCAAGAGCGAGGGAGGGAGGGAGGGGAGATAGATGGATGGGTGTATTTTGGCAGATACCTTTATCTTATGATAATTTTAGGTAATGGTTGGAGTGTCTGTTAAGAACTGAATAAGCTCAATCAAATTAAAAGGACTTGTCTTCCCCCTCCCCCACACGAAGCACTATAATTTATGTACAAGAAGGATAGCATTACTTCTCTTTTGATAACTGATCTAAGAGCACTCATTTCTTTTGGTCAGAAGACAGTACTTAATTTCAGAAACTCTTATAAAGATGACTAAGTGATTGTAATAATGCCTTTATATATTTGCATTGTTTTTTTTTTTTAACGTGGCTAAGAGTTTTCTGGATGAGGCTTCGTTGTAGAACAACGATACAACATCCCTTAAAAAGATTTCCCGATTTGTGCCCTGAATTTGGAAATAAGATACGAAACTTGGTGTGTGTCCGAAGTAGGGGTTGTACAAACATTTAACCCAGTGGTGGGTTTCAAAAATTTTTACTACCGGTTCTGTGGGTTTGGCTTGGGGGCGGAGCTTGGAAGGCGTGGCAGGGGAAGGATACTGTAAAATTTCATTCCCACCCCACTCCAGGGGGAAGGATATTGTAAAATCTCCATTCCCTCCCCAATCCAGGGAAAGGATAGTGCAAAATCCTCATTTCCTCCCGATCAGCTGGGACTTGGGAGGCAGAGAATAGATGGGAGTGGGGCCAGTCAGAATTTTTACTACCAGTTTTCTGAACTACTCAGAATTTCTGCTATCGGTTCTCCAGAACTGGTCAGAACCTGCTGAAACCCACCTCTAGTTTAACTGAATATATCCGGAATTAAAACAATACCTTCCGTAAATTTGCATGGAACGATACTATGGCCCAACGTTAATTTTGAGCATGAGGTGAAAGTGATAGAAGATTTGCGGTGAGAGGCATATTCCCAGTTCTTGTTCATTGGCTGTTATTAGCGGAAAGCCACACGATGTACAAAGATCGTCAAACATAGATGTGAATTGGTACTGACACATTTGAACCATAACTGCTAACGTGGTTATGGTGGGAATGCTGGCAGAAGAGAAGGAAATTTAAAAATCGGGACTTTGCAAGCAAGCTTCTTCACAATGTCAATGAAGATGGAGATTGAAATAACTCTGTTAAATGTCTCCGTGAATAAACCTTCAAAATGTTTTTTTTTCTCCCCTTAATGGACCCATTTGATTCTACAGAGGCAGTGGTACCATTATGCCGAGCCACAATAATTGGAGTTTTAAAAAATGTATACAGTAGGTTTGTTTATATTATTAAGCACATAATGTATACACTGACTACTGCAGGTTAGAAAAAATGTATACATTAAACCAGACATTGTATGTTATACGATTTTCATTCTTTATTTCTTTTTCAAAAAATAGTTAGTTAAAATAGCGATGATTGAGATTTAAACTTTTTAAACCGGATGGCTGCAACTACAGAGAAGCCTTCAGCTTACGGCCGCGATTGAGCACAACATTTCTGTCCTTAAGTGAGACATTTGTTAAATGTGTTTT
The DNA here is from genome assembly GCF_029531705.1 of Pantherophis guttatus. Next base: position 560,826 of record NW_026844056.1, on the reverse strand, counting down.
GCCCCATTTTATGACCTTCTTACCACCGTTGTTAAGTGAAACACTGCCGTTGTTAAGTGAGTCACATGGTTCTTAAGTGAATCTGGCTTTTGTGTTGATATTGCTTTGTCGGAAGGTCGCAAAAGGGAGATCCCCCTAACCTTGGCACTTCTTCTTCTTCTTCTTGTGCCATATCCGTCATCGGATGTTGGTGATCATGTTGGCAATCCTATTTTTGTCAACAGCTGTATGAAAAAGTGCTGCTGAGTTTTGTCCAAACCAGTCCCTAAGGTTTTGAAGCCATGATGTTCTTCTTCTGCCTAGACCTCATTTGCCTTCAATCTTTCCTTGGAGGATTAAGTGAAGGATGCTGTATTTTTCTGAGTGTCGCATCACATGTCCAAAATATTCTAACTTTCTCTTTTGATTATTTCCCTTTGCTTTCCCAGGCGGCTTATCACCTCCTCATTTGTGATTTTGTTAACCCAGTTTATACGTAACAGCCGCCTGTAAATCCACATTTCAAATGCTTCTAGTTTCTTCAAGTGGTTTTCTGTCAGAGACCAACTCTCTACTCCGTAGAGCAGGATAGAAAAGATGCAACATCTGACAAGCCTGATTTTCAGTCTTAGGCTCATGTTGTGACTGCAAAGGACCTTTTTCATTTTGAAGAATGCTGTTCGAGCTTTCTCTATCCTTGTCTTTACTTCACTGATCATGTCCCAGCTTTCATGTCAATTAAAACCTTTCAACTGATCCTTTCAACTTTTTCTAATGGTATTCCTTCCAAATTTATCAGTGATAAAGGGGACACTGCAACAGTAATAAATATGAGTCAGATGCCAAGCGTCAGAATTTTGAATATGTTACCACGGAGATGCCACCATGTGGCATCTGAACCACAGTCATAAGTCACATTTGTCAGTGCTGTTGTAACTTTGCATGGTTACTAAACCTTTGTAAGTCGAGGACTAACTATATAAGAGACCGGATGGACTCTTGACCTCAACCTAGTTTATCCATAGATTAATAAATAAATAAAACTCTAGGTCTTTGCATCATCCACCTTGGAAGCATGTGCTCTACGTGCTTGGGGGAAAAAATTGGTATCAGTGATGGCATGAAGAGTGATGGTTTGAGCTGACTCAAAGCTTAGGTGGGCCCTTACGGTTCCATATGCATTCCTCCAGAAGATAGGCTTAAGAGACAGAAGTATCTTGACAGACTTGAACATTGGGTGCTGTCTAACAAAATGAAATTCAATGGTGAGAACAGCAAGGTTCCACATTTAGACAAGAAAACCCAAATGAACGGGTATTGCACAGGTGGTACCTGTGAGAGGGATCTTGGAATCCTAGTGGACAATCACTTAAATATGAGCCAGCTGTGTGCTGCAGCTGCCAAAAAAGCCAACACAGTTCTAGGCTGCATTAACAGAAGGATAGAATTAAGATCATATGAAGTGTTAATACCACTTTATAATGCCTTGGTAAGGCCACACTTGGAATACTGCATCCAGTTTTGGTTGCCACGATGTAAAAAAGATGTGGAGGCTCTAGAAAGAGTGCAGAGAAGAGCAGCAATGATGATTAGGGGACTGGAGGCTAAAACATATAAAGAATGGTTTCTGCAATTGGGTATGGCTAGTCTAGAGAAAAGAAGGACTAGGGGTGACATGATAGCAATCTTCCAATACCTCAGGAGCTGCCATAGGGAGTCAAGCTCCAAAGCCTGGTGGTGCAGTGGACTAAACTACTGTTAAAGTAGTATTTAGCTGCCAGCTGCCTGCAATTACTGTGAGTTCAATTCTCACCAGGCTCAAGGTTGACTCAGCCTTCCATCCTTCTGAGGTAGGTAAAATGAGGACCTGGATTGTCGGGGCAATAAGCTGACTTTGTATAAAATAGAACACCGCTTGGGGGGGGGGGCAAAAGCCCTACTAAGCAGGTATATACAAAAGTATGAAGGCTATTGCTTAAAAGCATTGTAAACCTCTCTGAGTCTCCGGAGAAGGGCGGCATATAAATCAAACTAATAAATAAATCAAACTAATAAATAAGCTCCAAAGCATCTGAAGGTAGGACAAGAAGCAATGGATGGAAAATAATCAAGGAGAGAAGCAACCTAGAACTAAAGAGAAATTTCCTCTCTATGAGAACAATTAACCAGTGGAACGACTTGCCTCCAGAAGTTGTGTACGCTCCAACACTGGAGATTTTTAAGAAGAGACTCAACAACCATTTGTCTAAAATGGTGTAGGGTTTCCTGCCTGAGCAGGGGGTTGGACTAGAAGACCTCCAAGGTCCCTTCCAACTCTGTTTTTCTGTTCTGTTCTGTTTCTGCAAGGTATTAAAACTGGGTTGCTGAGAAGGCAGTCCTCCTCCTCCTCCTCCTCCTCCTCCTCACGAATCAGAAAAGAGCTTCTATTCTGAAATGATTGACGTTGCCCACAATGTTTAAGCTGACCATATAGTGGAGCAGGGAGAAAAAAAAAATATTTTCATCTCAGCACACGGTTTTGCTTTTCCGTTGGTCTACGTCTCACATCTTTGGAGATTGAAGCCAGATGGCCTAAAGATAACAGATTTCTTCCGGGTGCCACAGTACCAAGATATCGGCAGAGGTCAGGAAGACAGAAATTACATTTATTTCTTAAAGCTTAATGGGCACTGACAGAGACCTGTCTTCCATGCATTTTGTCTAATGCTGCTGAAAAGCTATTTAAGCTAATGACCATGGTTGCATCCTCTGGTAATAAATTCCATATGTTAATTACGTTACTGTGTAATTATGCAGGCTTTTTCTTTTTGTCTTTCTTGGAACACCCTACTCATCAGTTTTAATGGATCATTCCAATTTCTAAAGTTTACACTTTCCTGATCTTGTATGGTTATATTTCAGGTAGCTGTGTTTTTGTCTTTGTCAAACTGAAAAGCAAACACACCGAGAATTGAACTGAAAAACAAACACACCAGAGAACTGAACCAGGGATGAAATGCGGATCGCCTGATCTGGTAGCGATGGTGGCGGGTGGTTCGGAGAACCGGTAGCAAAAATCCCTGCCCCCCCCCATGCCCAGCTGAGCCACGAGATCATCAGGGGCTTTTTTTTTTTAACTTTTAAAAGCATTTTTTCTACAACCTCTTCAGCGAAGAGGTTGTAAAAAATGCTTTCAAAAGGCTCTGACAATCCCAGCTGAGTTGCCTGATCGGCAGAGACTTTTTTTCTTTTCTCTGTTGCGGGCCGGAGCTGAGAGAACCCATAGCTTCTACATGAAACAGAGCCTGAAGATGACAGGGTTGTGAGCCTGTCAAAACGTTGCTTTAAGCAAAACTTTTAAAGTCACTGGTAGGATTTTAGCTGAGGTTTTAAAGGACCTTGCAGAGTGCTCTGTAAGGATTTTTAGAAGATTTTAAGCTGGGATTTTAAATATTTTAACCCAATTTATTTATAATGACGCGGGAAAACACCCGAGATTTTAATTTTTTGCATATATATATATACACACACACACGCACACACACACACACACACACACACACACAAACAATATATATTTCTCTCATTCATATCTATTTCCTATTTTTTATACTTTAACATATCCTTTCTGTCTTTTTTAACATTTCTATCTTTCCCCCCTAATTTTCTTCTTCATTTTTTCTTCCCTCCAACCACTTATACCACTTGTGCCAAGTCCTATAGTATTTTGTATCTTCTTTTTCTTTAAGTTCTTTTGTCAGTTTGTCCATCTCGGCACATTCCAAGATTTTTTTTTTATTAACTCGTCTTCAGATGGTACATTTTCTTTCTTCCAATTCTGGGCATAGACTATATGAACGGCAGTTAAAATATGTAATATTAAATATTTTACTTCGTTCGTAAATTTTTCTGTGAATATCCCTAGTAGGAATATTCAAGTTTTCCATTTATCAGTTGTTGTATTATTTTCTCTAGCCACTTTTTGATTTTGGCCCAAAAATTTTTTGCCGCTGGACAAATTTTATTTCTTATACACATATTGTAAATGTACATTTTCTTATCCATATCATACATCTACATACATCTACATTTTTTTTCTAAAGAAAGCATAAACATAAGGCCTTTTGATTACATTCGGGGTTTGCTCTTCTACCCTTTCTTTTCCCTCATTTACAACAAATCTTCTCCTTCTTTCTTTCTTTCCTTTCCCTACCTCCTCGCCTCTCCTATTTTCTTCCTTCCTCCTCTCCTTACTTTTCCCTACTTCCCCATCCTTCTATATTATTTTCTAGCTCAGTGGTTCTCAGACCCCGGGGGCACGATATCATCACAGGAGGTCCGTGAAGCCTTGAAAAAAATGTTATGGTTTAAAACCAGGGGTGAAATGCTCCTGTTTCAGACCAGATCGCCTGATCCAGTAGCGATGGCGGCAAGTGGTTTGGAGAACCGGTAGCAAAAATCCCTGCCCCCCCCTCCCATGCCTAGCTGAGCCGTGCAATCATCAGAGGCTTTTTTAAAAAAAATTTAAAACCATTTTTTCTACAGCCGAAAAAATACTTTTAAAAGTAAAAAACAAAAGCCTCTGATGATCGCGCAGCTCAGCTGGGCTCGTCAGAGGCTTTTAAAAGAAAAAAAAGTCTCTAACCATCAGGCAACTCAGCTGGGATCGTCAGAGGCTTTTAAAAGCATTTTTAACAACCTCTTCGGTAGAAAAAATGGTTTTAAAAGTAAAAAAAAGTTGGCCACGCCCACCTAGTCACATTACCCCCTACCAAGCCATGCCCACAGAACTGGTTGTAACAAATTTTACATTTCACCACTGATTTAAACGCTTGAGCTAAGCCTTAGGGGTCAGTGGCCACAAAAGGTATTTACAGGGGGTCCCTGGCGAAGACAACGTGGAGAGCCACTGTTCTAGCTTATATTCCGTGCAATAATTTGTCTGTCCCGAATTTTCAAGTTTTCCTCTGCGTCTTTCTTCTTCAGACAAACCAGTCTGCTTCCAATGGCTTGCCCCTTCTTCGCGTGGCTCCATTTCGTGTGTGCAAACACGTTTTCCCGTAAAATATTTACGAGAAATGTTTTTGCTCTACAAGCGCAGCTCGTATTGTAAAATATGCATCTGTAGTCCATCTTTTTTCTGTTTTGTTTTTCTTTTTTCTTTTGAGTGGCACTTTAGCACTACAAATGATTGGAGCCATGCAGAATTCGAGGGATAAACGCATTTTACCAGCGTCGTGAAAATGACCGGTTCTCTTCAGTAGGTGTAAACACACAAAAACCTTAAACACACATCGGTCTTTCTTTTTTTTCCTTCTTCCTTCTTCTCGTTTTCCTTCAGCTCAGCTTTTTTTGCTGATTCTGCTGTTATCCTGTTACCTTTCAGGTCAGTGGTTACCTACGATTTCTCCCTGTCACTCAGACGCCATAATTTGGAAAACAAGGTTATAATTTACTTGGTTAACACACTTGAAATGACTTGTGGTTTTAGAAGAGGGCTGTTTTTGTTAGGCAATCGCCAAGGAATCCAGTCATGCGTCTGAATAGTTTTTTGTTTTCCAATCGTGGCTTCTCGTTACCGAAGAACGAGTAAGAGAAAGACGTAAACGGAAGCATTTTGAATATGAAAAAGACTCCTGGAATAAAAACAAGCTTCTTTCTCAGCTGGGTAGCTTTGAGTATTCAGGTTGGGTTAATCATTTATTCTCTACACTTAAATATTTGATAAGTTATGCAAGGGAGTGTCTTGTTGAATTCCCTTTCCAAGCAGGTGTGAAGGCTTGGAAGACTAAGCTTGGCTGGTCCAGACACTTCGCTAAGAATGAAGAATGCCACAAGTTTTGCAATGGGATTTTTGCTTTCTCAAAACTTTCCTTTAGAGCTACAGAATTTCCCGACTTACAGAATTTCCTGGCTTACAGAATTTTCTGGTTTACAGAATTTCCCGGTTTACAGAATTTCCTGGCTCTATTTACCCTGTTTTCCCCAAAATAAGACATCTCCTGATAATAAGCCCAATCAGGCTTTTGAGTGCATGGCAATAAGGTCAAGCGCTTATTTCAGGGTTGAAAAAATATATATATAAGACAGGGTCTTATTTTTGGGCAAACACGGTATCCTTTCGGATACCAGAAGCTACAATAAATTAATCTTGCTGATAATTTATCTTGGGTTATAATCAGTTGATACACTGTTACGAGACCTCAATGACTGATTAATTTCACATAATGAAAATACGATTGCGAAGTATAACAGAGTTGGAAGGGACCTTCGAGGTCTTCTAGTCCAACCCTGTTTTCAAGCAGGGCAAAATTCACTTAGCAACGGTCTCGCGTAGCCTCAGAAGTTTTGGGCTCAGTGAGAGTTGTAAATTGAGGAAGTCAACAAGATTTTGGTGACAGTGTTACTTGCGCTCCGTATTGGTAAATCTGACAATGTTTGTTCAGTTCTCTTCTTGGTAGTGTTCTACTTCCGCCTGAGGCAGAACAGAAATGTTGGGCTTAATTTTGTGGTTGTAAGTCAAGGACTACTTCTAAGGAGTTCTCCCTACCACACCTGAAGATGAATAATATAATCTGGACTTCTTTTGTTGCCGAAATGTGAATTCTCTCCTTGTGTGTTACTATTTCTTTGTGTGACGAGTGAGGTGGGCCATTCCGTTCCCGCTCCAGGTAGCTTCCTGGCTTTCATCAGAAACCCTTCAAACACCAGAAAAAAATAAAGACTTCAGATATGCTGAAAAGACACCAGGTGTAGTGTGTGTGTTTGTGGGGTGTGTTTGTTCCTGCTTGCGTGTTACTGTTGAAATCCTATCCTTATTTGAGAGTAAAGTCCACGGAACGCAGTTAAGTTTGTCTTCTTAGAAAATCTCCTCAAGATTGGCCGGTGGGAAAGTCTTTACTTAACACTATGTTTTATTTATTTATTCATTTATTTAAAAAAATGAGATTAGTGCAGGCAAACCAAAAGAACATCCACAGAGATCCAGTAATTAAAAGGAACTAAAAACTCTCTTAATTAAAATGCTGTAGGATGGAGGAAAGTATAAAACAGTAGAAATAGCCGAATGGACAACAGCTTGCTAAATATTAGGATCCGAATGCTTGAAACGTTGCAGGTGAATCCAGTGCAGAAAAATATTGTATATATCCGTATTCAATAGGAATGTGATAGAAATTTGGAACAGGAATCATAGGTGTCGTAATATTTTAATGGCTTTTTAAAATTTTTTGCTTGTTATAGTTGTGAAGAATTTTCTGCATAATTATGAACTCCGAAATGTACTGGTTTTTAGAACTTTCTTGGGGGGGTCATTGTTTAAAAGTTATAGTGATCATCTAAGAACATTTGTTTGTCCTTCCCCAAATGCCCGGAGGAACCCGAATCCTGGGAAAATCAGGACGGGGAAAAGGAAATCTATTTTTATACGAAGTGTGATTACATTTTCCAATTCACAAGCAAGAGATGGGATGCTGGCTACTAGTTTGGCTGGCTCCAAACAGGGATTAGACAATCTCGTGGAAGTTATGGCTTAATGGCTGTTAATCATGAGGATTTCCATCTGTTGGAAGACTGATGGGCTTTCTTATATATATTAAGAAAATAAAAGGGGTTTGGTGGCCTGGCAGTTAGGGTACTGAGTTTGTAGGCAGTTTGAGACCCAAGCACTGCGGGATGAGGTGAGCTCCCGTTTCTTGCTACAGCTCCTGCCCACTTAGCAGTTTGAAAGCATGTAAAGGTGAGTAGATAAATAGGTACCACTTCGGTGGGGAGGAAGGTAACAGCGTTCTGTTCACCTCGGTATATAGTCATGCCGGCCACATGATCATGGAAAGGGTCTTCAGACAATACTGGCTTCCTCAGTTAGGAAACAGAAATGAGCACTGCCCCAAGAGTTGGACTCGACTGGACAGGGGAAATATTTCCATTGACATTTTTGTACAGAATATTGTAATACATGTATATTATTTTGGCTGAGATGTTTAATACTATTAGCACAGCATGTCTTAACACTTCAGAGTAGTTTTCCCTGTAGGGCAGGAGTCTCCAATTTTGGTAACTTTAAGACTTATGGACTTCAACTGCCAGAATTCCCCAGCCAGCGGAATTCTGGGAGTTGGAGTCCATAAGTCTTAATGTTATCAAGGTTGGCTGGGAAATTCTGGGACCTGGAATCCACACATCTTAAAATTATGAAGGTTGGGTAAAACCTGCACTGTTGTCCTTTTAGAAGCTAGTGTGAGCAAAGGTCCTCTCCTGGAAAGGCTGTCTGCATGTATTACTGCACAGTCCATGTTTTCCAGATCTTTCAATGCAGCTTGTCGATTCTGAGTTGATTAAAATCGGTCTCTCTGCCTTTCTGATATTTCTCCTACGAAACCTGGGGTAGGTGAATTAACCAGGAAGAATGACAGCTGCAGGCAATAAAGGAGGATAGTAATACAAGGTTCAGTGCTGGGCAGAGCATCATAAATCATAAGGAAGAGAGGGAGGTCTTTGTGGTGACAGATAGCTGAGCAGCCGCAAGTAGCTGCTTTCCAGGTAAGAATGATTGCTCCGGCTTCTGGTAAGCTGTTCAAAAACTGCCTCTCCTGCACATCTAGGTTTTGTTCTCTATTGCAGGGAAAGAGTCAGGGCTTATCATGAGGAAGAGAATGGCTAGCATGTCTCTGGCTTGTTAGGTTGTACCTACAGCGCTGAGGACTTTCCTTTCCATTCCTGGTGCATTTAGCAAGGAGCTTTTCCTCTTCAATCTGCAAAACTCGAGACCCTGTTGGGGAAATGACTGTGTAGCAAATGAAGGGAGAAGAAGGGATCTAGTATTGGATTTTGCCTTCTGCTTTCCTGCAGTGGGGAAATCTGCCATCACTTGCAAAAGAGCTTGCTGAAATGAAGATGGTATTGTCACCATGTGAAGGCTTGTACATCAGGACCAACCTTTCAATTAGATGTGGGGCGAAGCGGGGAGAAGGCAAACGATTGGCTAGAAAGGTAAACTCTTTAAATGTATATTCTCCTTAAATAGCAATAGCAACAGCAGTTAGACTTATATACCACTTCACAGTGCTTTACAGCCCTCTCTAAGTGGTTTACAGAGGCAGCCTCTTGCTCCCCCAACAATCTGGGTCCTCATTTTATTGACCTCAGAAGGATGGAAGGCTGAGTCAATAGCAACAGCACTTAGACTTATAAACCGCTTCAACAGTTCTTCACAGCCCTCTCTAAGATGTTTACATAGTCAGCCTCTTGCCCTCCAGCAATCTGGGTCTTCATTTTACCAACCTCGGAAGGATGGAAGGTGGAGTCAACCTTGAGCCGGTTAGGCTCGAAGTGCCAAACTGCTGAATTAGCCTGCAATACTGCATTCTAATCACTGAGCCACCACTGTGTTATTCCCTTCCTTCTCTCTTTTTTTTTTTCTGACTTGAGAATGTTGATTGTTGGGTTGGGAACAATGACTGCTTGAAGAAAGGCGGCGTGAGAGAGAGATCCATGTCCGAGCTAGAAAGTTCAAAAGAGATAAGCATACCCTTATCCCTTATATCAGTGATGGGAAACCTTTTCAGCATCGAGTGCCAAAAAGGTTGTACGAAAACACATAGACGTGCACTCGTTGGGGCCATGCTCTGGAAAAGCCAAACTTCCTGGTTCTAGCACGCATGGGCGCCTGACGATCAGCTGGCCGGCGTGCAGCTGGTTTTCAGCACTGCTGCATGCGTGAAGGGTTCGCTCTCTGAAAAAGCTGAACTTCTGGGTTCCGGCACGTATGTGCACCCAACAATCAGCTGGCTGGTGCAAATGCACACACTGGTTTTCAGCACTGCTATATGCACGAAGGACAGCTGATCACCATGCGCTCATGCATGTCAGAAACCCGGAAGACAAACGGGCTAGGCCACGTGTACCGAGTGACATGGCTTCATGTGCCACTTTGGGCACACGTGCCATAGGTTCACCATCACAGCTTTATATCCTGGGACAGTCCACCTTTGGCAGATAATGGAAGAACTTATGGCACATGGCCTCCATCTCATTGTGTGAACTGTGTGAACTCAGTGCTAAATACTAAGATTCTACTTTCAGGCAATCTAAGCTTTTGTTGTTGTTGTTCTTGTTGTTCAGTCACTAAGTCACGTTCAACTCCCCATGACCGCATGCTCCCCCCTGAATTTTGCCAAAATTCACATTTGTGGCATTGATGGCACTATCTGACCCTCTCATCCTTTGCTATCTCTTCCATTTTTCCCAACATCGGGGTCTCTTCCCAAGGAGTCCTCTCTTCTCAATAGGTAGGCCTCAACTTACCACGGAGACCCTTCAAAGTTACAATGGCACTGAAAAAAGTGACTTATGACCATTTTTCACATTTACTGTAAGACCATTGAGGAAGTGGTGGGATTCAGCCGGTTCGGGTTGGTTTGGGCGAACCAGTAGTTAAATTGCTGGCTGGCCCCTCCCCTCTCTGCCCCTTTCCAGGGGTCCCTACATGCCCCATTTTGGCTCTCAGGTAAGTGAAGGAGGCCTCCTAGGCCCAAAACGTTGTGTGTGGGGGGGTGCAGTATGCCCCCCCTGCGTCTGTCCTAGACCCAAAACAGGGCATGGGGGGCCCCTCCACCCACAGACCATTTTCATTCCCAGGAGGCTTCAGGGAGGCCGCCTAGGTCCAAAATGGGATGCAGGGGTCAGTCATTAGGGCAGAGAACTGATTGTTAAATTATTTGAATCCCACCACTGCATTTAGGCCATCTCATGGTCATATGATTCAGATGCTTGGCAACTGCTTCCTACTTATGATGGTTGCAGTGCCCTTGGGTTATGTGGAAAGAAAAGTCATAAAACAGGACAAAACTCACTTAATGAATGTTTCACTTAGCAACAAGACAGGAGTCTTCTCCAAGACCCCAATTCAAGAGCATCAATTCTTCAGTGCTAAACTTATCTACACTTAAGCTGAACTCGGGGCTCTGCATAAAGTTACACAAATCCAGCAAATGCTCTTGTCTCTTTCACTCTTGCATAACTCAATCATCCTTGCTTTTTTTTTTTTTTTTTTTTTTTTGAGTTCATCCTGTTTCTCCCGACTGGAAATATTTCAGCGGCTCTTCCGGTTTCCAAGCTTTCAGCTGGCAAATTAACCCACGTCTTCTAAACGAGGACAATTGCATAATGTATCAGATCTAGAAAGACGTGCTTCTCACTTTAAATCGCAGTCGAAGCTCCTGAAAAGCAGAGTTGAGTAAGAGATTTGAGGGTTTTCTAGACTTTTTTAAAAATAAAAGATAAGTGCACCGTAATGTTGGACAGCATTACTTGGTCTGTTGTGTGGATGTTTGGGTGGTTTACAGGTGGGGAATTGTGGTGGGTGGGAGTGTGCTTGGGGATTGCTATGTGTGTTGGACCTGGTCTTTGGGTGTTAAGTGAATTTTGTTGTATGGGTATACTGTGTATACACGTACAATGATAATAAAAGTTATTATTATTATTGCTTGCCGTGTATTATTGTGGTTGAAGCTGAAGAAGTTGTTGACAGGCAAGACATTGTAGCAGACAATTTTGTGTACTATGCTTAGATCAGACTGCAAGCAGCGCAGTTCCAGATTGTCCAAGCCCAGAATTTCAAGCCTGGTGGCATAAGGGATTCTATTGTGAGTAGGGGAGTGGAGTACTCTTCTCGTGAAATATCTCTGGACTCGCTCTATAGTGTTAATGTCTGATATACCGTGAATCGTAATGCTCAAATTGTTGGATGGCTTGAAAACGAGCATGTTTGTTAGGTAGATCATTAATAACTGGTAGTTTTCTGGGATAGAAAAGTTGTTGAGGCTGGTTGTGGAGCAAGTCCTTAAGGAACACCATAAATAATCAGTTGAGCAAAAAAGTAAATGTCAAAGTTTCCTTTTTGGGAAAAGTAATGCTGATTAATGTTTTTGATTAAAATAATGTTTTTGAGAACCCAATTCTAACCAGCAGCCTTGGTTGAGTGGTGGATGGCAACAAGCTATAAATGTTTGAATGGTAGACTTTGTGTGTATGTGGGGATGCGTATGTGTTCTTTCTAGTAGCTTTGTCTTAGGTTTTAGGTTTTATTGAATTTGTATACTGCCCTACTCCCGAAGGACTCAGGGTGGTGAACAGGCACAGGATAAAATACAGAAATACAAAAGTTAAAAACAATTTAAAACCAAATTAAATAATTTGGCCCACGACAATTTAAAATCCCAATAAATTTAAAACAAATTAAAATTCCAATTTAAAATTTAAAAGAAAGGGGAGAAAAAAAAAGTCTTGAATTCTTGACCCTTGCTTGGAATAATTCAAGTAGTTTTCTTGGCAGTATTTTTGGAAGAAGGTTGCTCTTGCTTTCTTCCTGGGGCTGAGAAAGAATGGCTGGCCTAAGGTTGTCTAGCTGGGTTCATGCCCAAGACTAGTCTAGAACCCGTTGCTTCCTGTTTTTTAACCCAGGATCTTTAACCGTTATTGCAAGCTGGTCTTAGAACTAAACTAGATCCAGCTTTCCTGGCCATTTCTTAACTGATATTTGTACTTGTCAATTCCTTTGACTGGTAAGAAGAGATTGAGTGGTGGAAGGAACAGACAGTTGATAAGGGTATTGATGTTTCTCCAGAGTGTTCATGTTTCTTCTCTTGGGAATGTGAGAATTTATCATCCAGAGAGAAGAAGCTTCTGAATTGGAAGAACAGGTCCAAGACAGGACAGAAGAAAAACTGTCCAACTTGATGTTCCCCAGACATCTCTTTCTGCTGGCCAAGACCAGTTCCATGCCTGGACCAAGCCATTAGTTCTTTTGGTAGACTTGACCCAGTGGTATCCATTAGAAACCATATAAGCAAAGTACACAAGTTACTATATTCTCCTCTAGTGTCTCCCAAGTCGGAATGGGACAATTTGCCAAGGCCAACTCACAGCATCCAACTCATCTTGGCCAACTCATTTGTGGGACAACTCACCACAGCCAACGCACCACAGGACAACTTGCCATAGGACAATTTAACAATTCAATTTAATTGTTTAAAATAAATTTAAAAAATGTTTTAATTGTTGTCATTCACATGTCATTCTGTCCCTCCTTTCGCATCCTTTCTTCAATGATTCTAGTCTACCATTTCTTTGATATTAGTGTAACTTTTGTCCTGCAATGAGTTGCCTCATGATGAGTTGGCTGTGGCAAGTTGGTTGTGGTGAATTGGCTGTGGTGAGTTGTCCTTGGTGAGTTGGCTGTGGTGAATTGGCCCTGTTGACTTGGCCATGGCAAGTTGGCCATGACGAATTGGCCATGGTGAATTGACCGTGGCGAGTTGGCCATGGTGAGTTGACTGTGGCGAGTTGGTTGTGACAAGATGGCTATGGTGAGTTGGCTGAGGTGAGATGGCCATGATGAATTGGCCATGGTGAGTTGGCCGTGGTGAGTTGGCCATGGCGAGTTGGCCATGGCAAGTTAGATATGGTGAGTTGGCTGTGTTGAGTTGGCCATGGCAAATTGGCAGTGGCAAGTTGGCCATGGTGAATTGGCCATGGCAAGTTGACTGTGGTGAATTGGCCATGGTGAGTTGGCTGTGACAAGTTGGCCGTGGCAAGTTGGCCGTGGCAAGTTGGCCGTGGCAAGTTGGCCATGGCGAGTTGGCCGTGGTGAGTTGGCATATTGTCATAGACCTCTCCCAAGCACCAAGCATCCCAATTGCTGAGATATCTTGTGTCCTCCCAACATCTTGTATGAATTTGCGGAAAAAAAGGCCAGTGGTGTTCAGCTTCTCTATTAAGTAATCCTTAAAAAAAAATCTAGGAAGTCTCTAGTACAGGAAAAATAGAAAAAGATACCAGTGGTTGTACAAAATGTTTTGAACACAAAATGTTTCCATCCCAGAATGCCGACAGAATGACTAGGGCATTGTGAGGGTAGGATGGTAAGAGCTGAGTAGGAGTTTCAAGATATTTCCCAATCAAAAGGACACAGATAGAGGAGGATGGTGAATCAGGAATTCTGAGATCTTGTTGGGGTCAAACTGTGGTTTTTCTGCAGTCATCGTTTTCATAGGGTTTTAAGTCTATTGCTGATGAGAAAATACTTCGGGGTATGTAACTCTACAAGCAAGGTGGTGGGTATGTTTTTTGAGAACCGAAGAACAACACTTTGGCTTCTTTGGATATGATAACCTGTGTAAGGAGCTCTTCTTTTCTGCATTTACAAGAACTACAACTACAAGAATAGCAAATCTGAACAGAATTGAACTATGTAATCTTTTTTTCTTTTGTAAACATTTTCCATAGTACTACAGAATATCAATTTTTCTGTTTCAAAACATTTGAAGAAACTCCAAAAGAAACCTCAAGTTCGGAATTCTTTGCCTTAGGATTCCTTCCTTCCTTCCTTCCTTCCTTCCTTCCTTCCTTCCTTCCTTCCTTCCTTCCTTCCTTCCTTCCTTCCTCTTCTCTCTGCTTTCCTTTCTTCTTTCCTTTTCTCTTTCTTTCCTCCCTCCCTCCCTCCTTCCTTCCTTGCTCTTCCCTCTGCTTTCCCTCTGCTTTTCTTCTTTCTTTCCTCCCTCCCTCCTCTGCTTTCTTTTCTTCTTCTTTCCTTCCTTCCTTCCTCTTCCCTCTGCTTTCTTTTCGTCTTCTTTCCTTCTTTCCTTCCTTCTTTCCGTCTTCTCTTTTTCTTCTTTCTTTTTACTAGTTTTATCTGTTTCTCCCTCCTTCTCTCTGCCCCTCCCTCTCCCTCTCTCCTTGCTATTTTTGTTGTATATTTTAATTATTCAGTTGGCCACTGAGAGAATCTGAATTGAGTTGAATATATAATATGCAAATATTCAGGTGTCTTCTGTGACTGTTTGAGTAGTGTTCTCTTCTCTGCCAATAGTTTCCCCCCACCCCACTCCCCAAAATAATTTGATTTTCATCCTTCCCTACCACCCTGGAATTGTTAAACAGCTTGAGTTATATTCTTGAAGATAAATAATGCTTCATCTTTAAGCAGCTTTCAGATGCACCTGCCTTTCCTGGGGAAGTAGAGAGAACATTTATTATTATTATTATTATTGCAATTTTGAAGATGTTTTAGGAAATTCTGGATTGAACAAGCAGGTTTAAAACGAGGAAGCAATGTTTCTGCTCACAAATTGTGCTTTGATGTATGGGCTATGTATGTACTTTTGCACATTTCTTTTCTTTTCTTTTTAAAATGCTACTTACAGCAGAGGTGGGCCGCTGCCGGTTCGGGCAAACCTGTAGTTCCAACCACTGTCTGGGACTACCCACCCGCCCCGGTGCTATCCTATCCTATATATTTCACTCTCTGGCTTGCTCACTCGCCCCGCCTACGCAGCCCAGTTGATTTCTGCATCTCGCCCACTCTACTCACCGCGGCTGCCCAAGAAGGTGTTCTGGAAGCCATGTGCATGAAATCGCCGTGTGATTGAAGCCCCGTGCAAGCTCTCACACCCGTGTGCACTCACATTTTTGGTTGTGAAGCCCACCTCTGACTTACAGCTGCTTTAATATAATCGCTGCAGTAATGTTTGACTTTGGAATAAGTTGAAGCCTCACTCAAAAATAAACAGAAGTGGCAGAAAGCTTCAACATCATACAGTATATAGACTGTACAGATTAGCAGTGGCAAACTTGGATCTGCCCTTGAGTACACATTCAACCCTGAACTGCAACCAGCTATTACCTCTTGGAAAAATGAACCTTGTAAGAGGCATGTTTGCAAACTGTGGTTTTGTCTGACGAATCAGCCGAGGCTATTATATCAGCCATTCTAAAATAAATACCAGCGATTAATATTAAGGCAATACTTTTATGAGGTTATCTCAGGTTATGAAACAGGGCACAGGCGTTCAAGGTTTCTGGCACTCACAATGAAGTTCTAACAAAAGTTAGAACAATGAATCAGCGGAGCAACTTGCCTCCAGAAATTGTGGGTGCTTCTGGAGGCTTTTAAGAAGAGACTGGACAGCCACTTGTCTGAGAAGGTGATGGTTAACCTTTTTGGTGCCGAGTGCCCAAAACGTGTGCGCACGAATGCACGCACGCGTACCCAAACCACTCAAATGCAATGCAAGTGCCCCCTCCTCTGCACCCCATTTTTGGCCTGGAAAGCCTCTTGCCCCAACCTGCCCCCCCCCACACGCATGCACCGAACCCCGCATGCATGCGCGACAGAGACCCAAAGACCAGCTGGCCGGTGGGAGGTGCGCACACATGCACAGTGGAGCTGGGCTGGGGCGATGGCTGGCGTGCCCACAGAGAGGGCTCTGCGTGCCACCTGTGTCATGCATGCCATAGGTTCACCATCACACAACGTTGTTATTCTATTATTATTATTATTATTATTATTATTATTATTATTATTATTATTATTATTATTAATTATTTAATCTTTAGTGAGATTCACAGCCTTTGAGGCTGGTTAATAGCTCAGCAGCTCGAGTCCTAACCAAGGACCTAGGAACTGTTAAGGTATCGTCGGAGGATGTAAGCTGTTCCGAGTAAGGTGGTTTTTGGTAGAGTCAAAATGTTCAAGTCCGGCAAATTTAGAATTTCTAAATAGCGGGGTAGCCCTTTGGGTATTGCCCCAAGGGCAACAATTACAATCGGGACAACACACAATTTCTTTTTCCACAGTCGCTCAACTTCAATTTGCAAGTCCCTGTACTTTGTGATTTTTTCTTGCTGCTTATCTTCAATCCGTGCATCACCAGCTATTGCAATGTCAATGAACCATACTTTTTTCTTTTCAACTATTGTTGTTGTTGTTGTTGTTGTTGTTGTTGTTGTTATTATTTCTTTTATTCATTAAATATGAAACTCAGTCAACTGAACATTCAAAAATGCATCACAAATACCATTGACTGGTGCTAATGTTGATACGGGTTGCTGCCAGCATCCTAGGTATCAACCAAGTACCTTCTTAAGATGTACGATGTTCCAAGTAGCACAGTTTTTTGCAGTTCCGTTGGTGTTATTACAGGAAATTGCAATTTCTTGAAGTATTTTGTGAAATTCTTGGACATGGTATTAAGTGCCCCTATGACAATGGGTATCACTGTGACATTTTTCATCCATAGCCATGTAGCTTCTATGGCCAGGTCGCAATATTTCATGATTTTTTCCAGTTCTTTTTCTTCGACTCTGGCATCTCCTGGTACCGCGATGTCAATAAATTGTACGTTTCGGTTTTCGACAACTGTGATATATGGCGTGTTGTGTTCCAAGTGACGATCTGTCTGTATTCGAAAGTCCCACAAGATCTTCAGCTTCTCATTTTCTATAACTTTTTCCACTTTATGTTCCCGTGATTTTTTGGATACAGGTAAGTCGTATTTTTTACATAATGACCAGTGGATTAATTTAGCAACTCAGTTGTGTATACCTTTGTAATCAGTTTGTGCGATTTTGCTGCATTCATATATTAAATGTGAGACAGTTTCGACTTTATTGTTGCAAAATCGGCAGTTTGGATTGTCGGTGGATTTTTGTATGTTTGCTTTCATGGCATTGGTTTGTAGTGCTTGTTCTTGAGTAGCCAGTATTAAACCTTCTTGTTTTAGTCGCTTTGCAGTTGCACGCTCTGGTTCTCTAGCAGTAACAACTGAGCCCTGTAGCCCCTTTTTGGACAGATGTCCAGAAGCCATAGCTGCTGTTGTTGTTGTTGTTGTTGTTGTTGTTGTTGTTGTTGTTGTTATTATTATTATAAAAGGTAGATGTTGCATTCACATTCAGCATTTTGAAGAAAGAGAAGTAACAAGAGGCAATTGTTTCTGCCTGTAAGTTAGGTTCTTCCGGGCTGCCTGTGAAGTTCTGCCAAAGGATCTTGAGGCAGACAGATAGAGAAACAGACAGACAGACGGACAATTGTTGATCGGTAGAAAGACAAAGCTGGTCTACTTTGCCACTGAATTTTGGCAATGTGGTTTTGTGATATTGAGGGTGCTTATGGCTCTCGGATTGTGGGGTGACCGCATCTGCTTTAGAACTAACATTTGGAGTAGTAGCAGTAAGACCCGTGGTGGCGCAGTGGTGAGAATGTAGTATTGCAGGCTAATTCTGCCCACTGTCAGTAGTTCGAATCAAAACCACGGCGAAGGTTGACTCAGCCCTCCATCCTTCTGAGGTTGGTAATATGAGGACCCAGATTGTTGGAGGCAAAATGCTGACTCTGTAAACTGCTTGAGGACAGCTATAAAGCAGCGGTCTCCAACCTTGGCAACTTTCAGACTTGTGGACTTCAACTCCCAGAGTTCCTCAGCCAGCAAAGCTGGTTGAGGAATTCTGGGAGTTGAAGTCCCCAAGTCTGAAAGTTGCCAAGGTTGGAGACCCCTGCTATAAAGGACTATGAAGTGATATATAAGTCTAAGCGTTATTGTTATAATAAATACTTAATACAAGTTGAGAATCTCCAGAATCCGGCTTTCTCAGCCTCATCGTTAACCAATTGTCTATTGAATTTCCAGCTGTTTTTTTAAACTCGACTTCAAGCAAATGGGCTGGTTTTTGCCCATCTTTGCTCTGGAAGCTCGAAAGATCTCAAGGTTTCCCTTCAAAATAATTTTCCAAAGTCTGCGCATTCTGCAATCAAATAAAGAAACTGTTTCTTTGATTTGGAAACTCAAATGTCAAGGCCTCTCCTCTCCTCTGCAGCTCCAGAGCTCATCAGATTCTTTGACTTTCTCCTGCCAAGGTCGCAGATTCAAAAAAAACCCAAACAAACAAACAAACTCCTGATGAACTATTTGTCCTTTTATTCTTTTTTTTTTAAAATGCATTTTTTTAAAAAGGGGGAAGGAAAGGCAGGGACTTCTGCTGCTTCCTGCTTAGGTACCAATCTTTGACTGGCTGATTTATTGGAAATGCTGGAGTTTTTGGTCACTGAGATACTTTGCTATTCAATTTTATTTATTCCCTCAAACAGCCTTCCAGAGCAGGGGTGTCAAACTCATAGCGTCATGGCGGCGTCACATGACGTATCGGGACTTCCCCCCCTTCGCTAAACCGGGTGTAGGCATGGGCGTGGCCAGTGCGAGACGCAACCAGCCCCGCAGGCTGGGAATTTAACAGTCCTGCCTTATTTTATTGACTTGCAAATCATTTTCCTGAAGGTATTCTGATTTCATTTTCCTGAAAGTATTTTGCTTTAAATCTGAACCCTCCTCCCCTCCCCTCCCCTCCCCTCCCCTCCCCTCCCCTCCCATCTCCTCCCTTCCCTTCCCCTCCCCTCTCCTCTCCTCTTTTCCCTTTCTCTTTTCCTCTCCTCTCCTTTCCCCTCCCTCCCTCCTCTCCTCTCCTTTCCCCTCCCTCCTCTCCTCTCGTTTACTCCCCTCCCCTTTTATAGCAGCTAAATAGTTTTACTAAGAACTGTAAGTTTCTGAAGTTTGTTTTAGGATTTTCCCCATCCATAGGCCTTTAAGGGAGTTTGACAGCCCTGTTCTAGAGCAAATAAACCAATGATAAATCCAAGGAGTTTTAGTTACCTGACAACTCCCATCATTTTGCCAGTTTTCCTGATCCAGCAAATAATTCAAAAACATAAGCAATAAACAGGTAGTCCTTACGACTTATGACCAAAATTGAGTCAAAAACCTCTGTTGCTAAGTGAGACATTTGTTAAGTTGAGTTTTGCCCCATTTTACAACAGATGTTAAGTTAGGAACAGGGTGGTTAAGTGAATCTGGCTTCCTCCTTTGACTTTGTCAGAAGGTCGGAAAAAAAGATTGCATGACCCCGGGATGCTGCAACCATCATAAATACGAGTCAGTTGCCAAGTGTCTGATTTCTGATCACATGACCATGGGAATAATGTAATGGTCATAAGTATGAAAAACAGTCAGAAGTCACTTTTTTCAGTGCCGCTGTAACTTTGAACGATCACTAAAGGAGCTGTTGTAACTGTGGAAATTTGTTGTGCCTCCAGTGTTGGAACATTCACAACTTCTGGAGGCAAGTTGTTTCACTGGTTAATTGCTCTCACTGTCAGGAAAGTTCTCCTTAGTTCTAGGTTGCTTCTCTCCTTGATTAGTTTCCACCTGTTGCTTCTTGTCCTGCCTTCTGGTGCTTTGGAGAATAGGTTGACTCCCTCTTCTTTGTGGCAGCCCCTCTGATATTGGACGACTGCTATCATGTCTCCCCTAGTCCTTCTTTTCATTAGACTAGACCAAAGGTCTTCAAACTTGGCAGCTTTAAGACTTGTGGACTTCAACTCCCAGAATTCTCCAGCCAGCATAGAATTTTGGGAGTTGAAGTCCACAAGTCTTAAAGCTGCCAAGTTTGAAGACCACTGGACTAGACAACCGTTCTTCAGATGTTTTATCGTCTTTGTTGCTCTTTTCTGCACTCTTTCCAGAGTCTCAACAACCTTTTATATTGTATTATATTTATATCCTACACACACATATTTACAACCTTCAGATTCCTTTCAGACCGCATCCAGTACTTCTAGTTACAGTAGCCCATAATACTAGGAGGTTGTCCCCGAGTTGTTGATGTTGTTGTTAGTTGCAAAGTCATGTCCGACCTATCGCGACTCCATGGACAACGTTCCTCCAAGACTTCTTGTTCTTTACCATCCCCCAGAGACCATTTAAGCTCACGCCAACTGCTTCTGTGACTCCATCCAGCCACCTCGTTCTCTGTCCCCTTCTTCTTTTGCCCTCAATCGTTCCCAGCATTAGGCTCTTCTCCAGTGAGTCCTTCCTTCTCATTAGGTGGCCAAAGTAGTTGAGTTTCATCTTCAGGATCTGGCCTTCTAAAGAGCAGTCAGGCTTGATCTCCTCTAGCACTGATCTGTTGGATCGCCTTGCAGTCCAAGGGACTCGCAGGAGTCTTCTCCAGCACCAGAGTTCATGTCCTTGAGTAGAACCCTGTAAAGCTTATCTGGCAAAGGATGCCAACAGAATTGGAAGCAGAGCATGAAAAGAACATTCATGTTTGTGGCTGACATAAAGTCTGTAATTGGAGTCTGGAGTTATTTCTGGGCTTGCAACCTTTGTTTGTGCCTCTGGCTTGTGGCCGCTGGTTGTTGTTACACCTCCAAAGACAAGTTGCCTAATTCCCATTCCTGTCTACTGGAATTCTGGCAGCTGCAGCAGAAAATACGCCTTTGCAAAGCTCTCCTTGGCAATAACAATTTAATAAAAACCAATCCCTTAATGAATAACTTGTTTTCTTTTGCGAGAGACCTCCAAACTTCTTAGAATAGAATGATGGAGTTTGGAAGGGACCTTGGAGGTCTTCTAGTCCAACCCCCCAACTCAGGCAGGAAATCCTCTCCCATTTCAGACAAATGGTTATTCAATCTCTTCTTTAAAACCTCCAGCGTTGGAGCATTCACAACTTCTGGAGATAAGAAGTTGCCTTCAGAAGTTGTGGGAGCTTCATCACTGGAGGCTTTCAAGAAGAGACTGGACTGTCATCTGTCAAAAATGGTGTAGGGTTTCCTACTTCGGCGGGGGGTTGGACTAGATGACCTACAAGGTCCCTTCCAACTCTGTTAATTTGTTAATTTACTGATTAATTGTTCTAACTGTCAGGAAATTTCTTCTGAGTTCCACTATAGGTTGCTTCTCTGCCAAATATGATGTTGAACCAGGAAAGAAGGGAAAAGTGGATACTGTCCTAGATTTCTCCATGCTTCTTTTCAGGAAAACCTTCCTCCCTCCCTCTTTCCTTCCTTCTCCTCCCTCCATCTTTTTTTTTTTTTTGGTTTAATTTATATGCCGCCCTTCTCCGGAGACTCAGGGCAGCTTACAATGTGTTAAGCAATAGCCTTCATACTTTTGTATATTTATACAAAGTCAGCTTATTGCCCCCACAATCTGGGTCCTCATTTTACCTACCTTAGAAAGGATGGAAGGCTGAGTCAGCCTTGAGCCTGGTGGGATTTGAACTTGCAGTAATTGCAAGCAGCAGATATTAATAACAGTGCATTAGTCCACTGTGCTACCAAGGCTCATCTTCCTCCTTCCTTCCTTCCTTCCTTCCTTCCTTCCTTCCTTCCTTCCTTCCTTCCTTCCTTCCTTCCTTCTTTCCTTCCTTCCTTCCTTCCTTCCTTCTTTCCTTCCTTCCTTCCTTCCTTCCTTCTAGCCGAAGTGACTCTGGGCGGCTTACAAAACAATAAAAACAAATAATAAAACAATTAAAATGAACAAGAGTTAAATAATAACTACAAAACCAAGAATTGCAGGGAAGTGGTATTTCCTGTATGGAGTATAAGCTTAATAAATAAAAGTAAACATTAACTCAAACAGAACAAATGTGACTGGAAAGTTGGTGGGTCCTTGTGCACCAACTCTCTGGACAATCCCAGCCTCAGTCCCTTAGAAAAATCTACAACCTTGTGAATCTTGCTATCACGTTATTGCAATTTTCATGAGCCTCTTTCATGAGTATTGTATTGTACACTGCAGTGGAAAATGTAGAGAAAATGCTTGAAAGCTCCCAATATTTTACAATTGTAATGATGATAGAAACGAGGGAGGGAGGGAGGGAGCAAGGAACACATACACATACACACACACACACACGGAGGGAGAGAGAGAGAGAGAGAGAGAGAGAGAAGACCTGAAGTTTTGAAGGGATTTTTTTTTGCTCTTGTTATTTAAAAATGTGTTTTTTTTTTCTCTCTCTCTCCTTGTTTTACAAGCAAGATGACCTTGACAGGTGTTTACAGTCAATATTTTTGGTATTGTGTTATAATTGTGGAATTGTATCTGTTTGAAGGAAGTGTGGTGTGGGACAAGTTATCCCTTTTGATCCTGTAAAATTCAAGGAGAGGAAGCAAACTGAAACATCTGACACCATCTTCAAATGCCCATGAATGAAGTGGCAATAATAATAATAATAATAATAATAATAATAATAATAATAATAATAATAATTGAAAAGAAAAAAGTATGGTTCATTGACATTGCAATACCTGGTGATGCACGAATTGAAGATAGGCAGCAAGAAAAAATCACAAAGTACCGGGACTTACAAATTGAAGTTGAGCGACTATGGAAAAAGAAATCGTGTGTTGTCCCGATTGTAATTGGAGCCCTCGGAGCAATACCCAAAGGGCTACCCCGCTATTTAGAAATTCTAAATTTGCCGGACTTGAACATTTTGACTCTACAAAAAACACCACCTTACTCGGAACAGCTTACATCCTCCGACGATACCTTAACAGTTCCTAGGTCCTTGGTTAGGACTCGAGCTGCTGAGCTATTAACCAGCCTCAAAGGCTGTGAATCTCACTAAAGATTAACCAATAAATAATAATAATAATAATAATAATAATAATAATAATAATAATAATAATAATAATAATAATAATAATAATAGTGGGACTTTAGGATTCAGACTGACAGGCACTTGGTCCACAACACACCTGACATAACAATAGTTGAAAAGAAAAAAGTATGGTTCATTGACATTGCAATACCTGGTGATGCACGGATTGAAGATAAGCAGCAAGAAAAAATCACGAAGTACCGGGACTTACAAATTGAAGTTGAGCGACTGTGGAAAAAGAAATTGTGTGTTGTCCCGATTGTAATTGTTGCCCTTGGGGCAATACCCAAAGGGCTACCCCGCTATTTAGAAATTCTAAATTTGCCGGACTTGAACATTTTGACTCTACAAAAAACCACCTTACTCGGAACAGCTTACATCCTCCGACGATACCTTAACAGTTCCTAGGTCCTTGGTTAGGACTCGAGCTGCTGAGCTATTAACCAGCCTCAAAGGCTGTGAATCTCACTAAAGATTAACTAATAATAATAATAATAATAATATATAATAAGATTATTAATAATAAGATTGGTTAAAGATTAACCAATAATAATAATAATAATAATAATAATAATAATAATAATAATAATAATAATAATAATAACAACAATGAAGGGTTCGCAGAGCCTTTGAGAAGAAGGTTACCTCAAGACAGTTTTGGTTGTGCTACACAAAAGCCTCACTCACTGTGGCTGATGGAAAAGGGCTTTGTGGATGCCCAGAGTGGATCTTTAAATTGGGTAGCCTCGGCTCTGGAAGATCTTTTGGGTGTCGTTGGAAAAGATTGCAACAGGTCCCCCCACCTCCCCCAGAGTCAGGAGGTTTTGAAATGGATTTCCATCTCTGGAGGTGGGGCTAGCAACCGTTCTGATGTCAGTTTCTATGTGAGGAAATAGATGCATTCCCCAGTTCTGCCTGTGGCCTTCTTCCAGTGAAGGCACAGCCTGTGAGGTCCACCTACCATCTTCAGCTTGGAGTATCCTCTTCTCTTCTCTTCTCTTCTCTTCTCTTCTCTTCTCTTCTCTTCTTTCTCTTCTCTTCTCTTCTCTTCTCTTCTTCTCTTCTCTTCTCTTCTCTTCTCTTCTCTTCTCTTCTCTTCTCCTCTCCTCTCCTCTCCTCTCCTCTCCTCTCCTCTCCTCTCCTTCCCCCCTCCCCCCTTTCTCTTTTCTCCTCTCTATTTCTCCTCTCTCCTCTTCTCCCCTCCCCTCCTCTTCTCCCCTCCCCTCTCTTTCCCTTTTCTCCTCTCTCCTCTCCTCTCCACTCCTCCCCTCCCCTCCTTCCCTCCCCTCTTTCTCTTTTCTCTCTTTTCTCCTCTCTCTTCTTCTTCCTCCCCTCCCCTCCCCCTCCCCCTTTCCCTCTCTTTCTCCTTTTCCTCTTTTCCACTCTCTCTTCTTCTCTCCTTCTCTCCTCTCCTCTCTCTTTTCCCCTTGCCCCCTCCTTTCCTCCCCTCCCCTGATCTTGGTGCTCTCTGAGCTTTGTTGTTTACACGTAGTTGACTAGCACTGATGATCTTTACCTAGTTTAGTCTGCAAGAAAACCAGCAAAGCTCAGACAGCACCAAGGGCCCCTCATTTCACCCCTGAGCTACAAATACTCTCCTTTACTGCTTCTCCTCCCCTCCCTCCCCTCTTTTGTTTTTTTCTGTGCTTCCTCTCTTCATTTGCCTTTCCTCCCCCCCCCCTTTGATGTTTCATCAAAGGCCATCAGCCAACATTTTTAAGAGGCCAGAATACCTGTTATCTCTGTGTATCTCACTTATGGGGAGAATCTTCCTGGCCTTAAGGGCAAAGGGAGGCAACTGCCAAGCCTTATTTTCCCCCTGCTGAGATTCCCTGTGGGTGGGTGGATGTGTGAATAACCAATGCCATAGTTCCTCAGTTGCTGACCATGTGCTGAGTGCCCCTGATTATCACACCTTCGGGCAATGGAAAGGGCGGAAACCTGCTGTGCTTGAGTGTCCATCTCCACCCACTGTTGAAAATGCAACATTTGAACTACTAAGCCAGATAATATAATTCACTAGTTTCCCCCTCCTCTAGCTCTGGCTACGATGCGATGATAACAAAATCATCCAAATTCTCCTAGTATCCTAAAACTCTTTCCTGTATGCCTATTTTCTCAACTCTGACTTCTGGCATGGTGTTCCAAAATTAGGGGAAGTCATAAACTGGCTTAGAATCTTTTCTATACTCCCACACCACCACTTTAATCATGATCGTATCCTTACTAACTCTCCTTGAAATAGCCATCGCTTGCAGGCATGCAAGGATTGAAGGGCAGAGACCAACTCCAGAATATAGAAAAAAAGACTTTTAGGATCAATCTAGGGGTACCAGCCTGAATAGCTTTGTTTGGGACTGCGAAGTTTGATGTTGTAAGAAAACAACAAGGAACAACATTTCTTTAAAAAAAAAAGTTGCAAAGAATAGAATAGAATAGAATTAGAATAGAATAGAATAGAATAGAATAGAATAGAATAGAATAGAATAGAATAGAATAGAATAGAATAGAATAGAATAGAATAGAATAGAATTTTTTATTGGCCAAGTGTGATTGGACACACAAGGAATTTGTCTTTGGTGCATATGCTCTCAGTGTACATAAAAGAAAAGATACGTTCGTCAAGAATCGTAAGGTACAACACTTAATGATAGTCATAGGGTACAAATAAGCAATCAGGAAACAATATCAATATAAATCGTAAGGATACAAGCAACAAAGTTACAGTCATACAGCCATAAGTGGGAGGAGATGGGTGGTGGGAACAATGAGAAGATTTATAGTAGTGCAGACTTAGTAAATAGTTTGACAGTGTAGAGGGAATTATTTGTTTAGCAGAGTGATGGCATTCGGGGGAAAAAAACTGTCCTTGTGTCTAGTTGTTCTGGTGTGCAGTGCTCTATAGCGTCGTTTTGAGGGTAGGAGTTGAAACAGTTTATGTCCAGGATGTGAAGGGTCTGTAAATATTTTCACAGCCCTCTTTTTGACTCGTGCAATATATAGGTCCTCAATGGAAGGCAGGTTGGTAGCCATTGTTTTTTCTGCAGTTTTAATTATCCTCTGAAGTCTGTGTCTCTCTTGTTGAGTTGCAGAGGCAAACCAGACAGTTATGGAGGTGCAGATGACAGAGTCAATAATTCCTCTATAGAACTGGATCAGCAGCTCCTTGGGCAGTTTGAGCTTTCTGAGTTGGCACAGAAAGAACATTCTTTGTTGTGCTTTTTTGATGACGTTTATGCAGTTGATGTGAGTCCAGACTAACTTTAAGGCAGGGGTCCCCAACCCCCGGGCTGTTGCAT
Source organism: Pantherophis guttatus (assembly GCF_029531705.1). The sequence goes on along the minus strand of NW_026844056.1, from coordinate 534,292 downwards.
TGCCAGCAACTGCGCCACGCAAACAAGTTAAGCCCCATCTGTGGGATGCAGGCAGCATGTGAAACCACACTCCCTCCAGTCCTCTCTCCACAGAACCAGTCCCTGGTGCCCAAAAGGTTTGGGGGCCTCTGCTTTTAAGGCACAGATGAATATTCAAAGTGGAAAGGAAAGACATTCAGGTCTTCTTCTTTCTTCTTCTTCCTTTTTCCTTCTTTTCTTCTTCTTCTTCTTCTTCTTCTTCTTCTTCTTCTTCTTCTTCTTCTTCTTCTTCTTCTTCTTCTTCTTCTTCTTCTTCTTCTTCTTCTTCTTCTTCTTCTTCTCCTCCTCCTCCTCCTCCTCCTCCTCCTCCTCCTCCTCCTCCTCTTCCTCTTCCTCCTCCTCCTCCTCCTCCTCCTCCTCCTCCTCCTGCTTTTGTTCCTTCTCCTTTCTCCTTCTCCTCCTCCTCCTCCTCCTCTTCCTCCTCCTTCTCGTTCTCCTGCTTTTGTTCCTCCTCCTCCTTTCTCCTTCTTCTGCTTTTCCTCCTCTTCCTCTTCCTCTTCCTCCTCCTCCTCACACAAGACATCTGTTTTGGAGACAAGGTAGCTGATGTGAGCATGGTACCCAGGAAAGGCACACAGCTTATTGAAGTGTTGGGAACGTCCTTCTGCAACTCAATCTTTCTTTGACTTGCCCGGTGATTGATCAATGCCACCATGCAGCTCAAATCATAATTACTGATCTTATTGATACTCTGCCTTGCTGCTCATTGTGCAGAACCAGGACGGATTTGATTTAAATCAAGTCGATTTAAATCACAATTTAAATCATGATTTAAATCATGATTAGTAAAAAGGCTTGATTTAAATCAACTCGATTTTAAATCATAATTTTTAAAGAGCAACTGTCATCTCTGTCCCGCAGCGACTCCTCCTCTGACCTGCTGTTGACTCACCGGACAATCCCAATATCGCAGAATATACAGCCTCATGCTACATAACGAAGCTCTGTTTCATGCTGAATAAACTAAATTATCAATGTATTTTAAACAGAAAATGATCTTTAGATAGATTTTTACTCCAAAAGCACTTTATTCAAATAAATTTGATAAAAATAAAAAAAATCCGATTTAAATTAAAAAGCTCCAATTTAAATTTTAAAAATCTGATTTAAATTTTTTTAAAAATCTGATTTTTTAAAAAAAATCATCAATTTTTATCCACCCTATGCAGAACAAAAACAGACTCTGGAATGGCTCTCTGCCTCAGGAGGTTGAATAAATCTTCCATGTTCAGTGGCAATACACCAGAATATTTTTTTTTTTTTTGGGTTGGAGGGAGGAGCAAGATAGTGCTACTCTGCTCTATTTTTAAGCTCGCCATATGAATGGGGACAGCCTGTAGGGAAACAAGACATTGGTTTAATTGAATTTTGCATCCATGTTGCTCCTTACCAGATCAATAGATCCAAAATCACTGAAGGACATTAATTGTAAATTTTTGTTTTTTTTTTAATCTAAGTGAGCTATGCAAAGATTGTCTGCAGTTTTTATTTATCTTGGGCTAATTTCAAGCCATCCGCGGCCAATCTTGTTTTACTTATCACTCTGTAATAAATCATTATACCGAATTAAGCCCCTTTTTAAAAGGTTTCTGCAATCATTTTAAGCACTCCCTTCACCCTCTTAGGCTGGGTTTAAGTGCCTGAGCTGCTTCTCGGTAACTCCTATCATATTATGCAGGGCTCAAGAGGAAAGACCACTTGATCTTGGAATAGTACGGGTGCACGGAAGCCCAGTCTGCAATAAAGCAGCTTTTTACAAGTTAAATAATATTTTGAAAGTTGATGTTGTGGCGTTTCTTTCTTTCTTTCTTTTTTTATTGTTAAGCAAAAGTTGGCCTGCATCCCAGGAGTACGGTTAATTCTGCTAGCAAACCTTATTTATCAGCACCGAGGAATTCAAGTTCGGAAAATAAACTTCGCTTTCCAGAGGTCCTTGATGCTCTCTGAGCTTGGTGGTTTTCCTGCAGATGCTTCATTACCAAACCTTCAGTAGAAACCCACATAGAAATGGGTGAAGTACAGTGGTGGGACTTGAATAACTTAAAAAGCGGTTCTATGGCTGGGTAGGCGTGGCCGGTTGGTCATGTGACCGGGTGAAATCACTCATCACACCCAGCCCCGCCTCCTGGCCACTCACCTCAAAGTCAGAGGTAGGATTCAGCCGGTTGGGGCTAATCCCACCACTGGCTGGCCCCACCCCTGCCCCTTTTTCAGCCGTTTCTTGGCCGTTTCCAGGTTGTTGTTTTTTTGGCCGTTTCCAGGCTGTTTTTCAGTCGTTTTTTGGGCTGGTTTTGGGCTTTGGGGGGGGGGGCGTTTTCAGGCAATTTTTGGGCTGCTTTCAAGCTAGTTTTTGGGCCATTTCCAGGCTGTTTTGGGGACCATTTTCAGGCCATTTTTTCAGGCTATTTTTGGGGCCTTTTTCCGGCTGTAAAAACAGCCCAAAACGGGCCAAAAATGGCCTTGAAAATGGGCCAGAAAACAGGCTGAAAAACAAGTGGGGATGGGACCAGCCAGTGGGATTTGTCAGTTCGCCAAACTGTGCATAACCTTAAATATCGGTTCCCCCAAACCAGTGCGAACCGGCAGCAGCCCATCTCTGGTGAAGTACAGGCAGCAGGATCATTTTATGCACTAAAATGGAAGGACATGGTGAATCCCAGAATGGACAAGTGGCTGCAAAAGCTGACGGAGTTGGCCAAGATGGCTACATTGACTGCTTTGATTAAAGAAAAAAAAAAAACACAGTTAATTTTGTTTCTGCTTGAAAACCACTCTTGGACTTTGTGCTTAAGGTGGGGGAAAAAAGAAACTTTGATTTTAAGTTAGATAGGTTTGTTGTTACAGGTAGTCCTCGACTTAGGACCCCAATTGAGCCCAAAATGTATGTTGCTACGTGAAACATTTGTTAAGTGAGTTTTGCTGCATTTTACAATCTTTCTTGCCATAATTGTTAAGTGAATCATTGCAGTTGTTAAGTCAGTAACAGGGTTGTTCAGTGAATCTGGCTTCCCCATTGACTTTGCTTGTTGGAAGGTCGCAAAAAGGGATCACATGACTGCTATAGGGATCACTATAACCGTCATAAATGTGAGCTGGCTACTAAGCATCCAAATTTTGATCATGTGATCACTAGATGAAGTATTCTAGGTGTGCACGAGGGAGGTCAGTAAAAACTGGAGACTATGTGGACTTCCTATTAAAAATAATTTGTAGTCTTGAAATAATTAAAGCAAATATGAGACCTGTCTGTAATGGGCCTTCTTATTAGACTATTATTCTAGGATCGCATAATTGATTAATATATGTCATCCTACCCATAGAAGAGAATATTTGTATCGCAGGGTCGAACTGAGGGTTTCTTGATGTTCTTGCAGGCATTTTACTACCCAACTAGTAATATCACAAAAACACATATTGTGAGGTTCTTGGTGGTCTCTGAGCTTGGTGGTTTTCTTGAAGACATTTTACTACCAGACTAAGGAACATCATCAGTGCTGTGTTTGTAGGGTTTTTAAATGGCTTTACAACTGACTGTAGTTCAGTGGCAGAGCTCCTATTTTGCATACGGATATTTTCAGATTTAATTCACGACTTAGGAGGCTGCCAGCGAGAGCTGGAGATTGCAGGGCCACAATGAACAGGTAGCACAAGGCTAACAGATGTGGGTCATAAACACCTGGAAAGATCACCAGACCGCAGCAGAGTTTTTCTGTATCTCTTTCCTGCTATATTTTGGTGGTTTGCTTTTTGTACAGCTCACCTAAGGTAGCCGGCAAAGGAGTGATCTGTTTATTAAGGAAATCCCTTTATTGCCTATGGTCTAATTACAGGAGAGCTAATTATAAGAATATAATTAATATGTGTGAAATTTCAACCATCCCACAGCTACCGAATCTTCTGCAAGCATTTTCCAATGTGTGGTTTCACAAAGAGAGAGGAAAAGGGAGGGAGGGAGGGAGGGAAAGAGAGAGAGGAGAGAGAGAGAGAGAGAGAGAGAGAGAGAGAGAGAGAGAGAGAGAGAGAGAGAGAGATTTGCTTTCCAAGATTTTTGCAATGTTTTTGTAGCGTTGCCTGGCTTAAATTGAGTAATATGGGTGACACGTGGATTTAAATTAATCTCCTGATGGAAGGTAGGGCTGAGCACATTTCACATCCTTGTACAATTCATGTCTTTGGATAATTAGCTGCTTTTCTTAAGAAGCCGTTTGTTTGATGTAAGCTGTCATTAATAAGATGTCTTCTGTCTGACATGTTGTCTTGCACATGTGGTTGTCATGACAGCATTCTGCACTTGCAAACTTTAAGGATATGGGTCTTAATGATATATGGTATTTCTTCCACGCCTCCACCCCTCTCTCTCTCTCTTCTATTATCTATCTATCTATTTATCTATTTATCTATCTATCCATCCATCCATCCATATCATCTCCATCTCTATCTCTCTCTATCTCTCCATTTCTTTATCGCTCTCTCTCTCTTTATATCTCTTTATCGCTCTCTCTCTCTTTATCTCTCTCTCTCTCTCTTTATATGTCTCTATCTCTCTCTCTCTTTATATATCTCTCTCTCTTTATATCTCTCTCTTTATCTCTCTCTCTCTCTCTCTCTCTCTCTCTATATATATATATATATATATGTATAGTTAATATAGTTATATATATATATATATATAGTTATATATATATATCTTTATCTCTCTCTCTCTTTATCTCTCTTTATCTCTCTCTCTCTTTATCTCTCTTTATCTCTCTCTCTATCTCTCTCTCTTTATCTCTCTCTATATATCTCTCTCTCTTTATCTCTCTCTTTATCTCTCTTTATCTCTCTCTCTTTATCTTTCTCTCTTTCTGTATATGTATATATATACATATACATATACACATACACACTACACACTACACATACACACACACCACACACACACACACACACACACACACACACACATAAAGTGTTTTTTCTATTGAGACACCTGGTCTACCCCAGCATGTGGGAGGGAGCATACTGCATCCCTTTCACCTTTCAGCTCCAATCCAGGAACCCTCAAGCAGTCGCATTCACGACAAACCAGCAACTGTCAGTTTTGTTTACAGCCTCTCTTGTAAATGATACAACGCAGTGGTGAAATCCAGCCGTTTCTATCCGGATCGCACGATCCGGTAGTGCCGGCAGTGGGAGGCTCCGCCCACCCGCCCAGACATAATCACATCCTGTTTTTGACCCTCTGCACATGCACAGAAGGCTCTGCGCATGCGTGGAGGAGGCGCGCGCTCACGTTTGCAAAACGGTAGCGAAGGTAAGTGAATTTCACCCCTGATATAACAGTTAATTAATTAATGCCTAATTATGAATTATTCATTCTTAACACACACACACACACACACACACACACACACACACACACAATCATGATCATGTTGCTTCAGCAGGTTATCCTTAATCTCTCAACAGGGCTTATTATTAGAGTTATTTGCTAAGAGTGGTCAACATCTAAGGGAGATGGGCGGTTAAGAAATATGACATATAGCTAAATAAAACAAAAAGATGGATGGCATTTTAGAGCAGATGCCGGAGACAGAACATGAATTCTGCAATTCAAAGACATCTGTTTGCCATGTGCCTGTTCTGGCTCTTAAGAGTCTCTTGGAACGAGAAGACATATACCCCTTTCATTTAAAACTTTATTTCAATTTTTCTGGTCTTCCTGACCAACTATTGATCAGCATTGGAGTACTCAAATTTGTCTTTTAACTTTCTCACTTTGTGCCTAAAAATCTTGCCATGCTTGGTTGTCCCGTTGCTTCTAGTGCTTTGACCCTCCATCCTTTTAGAATAGCAATAGCACTTAGACTTATATACCATTTCACGGTGCTTTACAGCCCTCTCCAAGTGGTTTACAGAGTCAGTATATCTGCCCCCAACAATCAGGGTCCTCATTTTACCGACTTCGGAAGGATGGAAGGCAGAGTCAGCCTTGAGCCTGGTGAGATTCGAACTGCCAAATTGTAGTCAGCTGGCAGTCAGCAGAAGTAGCCTGCAGTACTGCACTCTAGCCACTGCGCCACCACGGCTAATCCTAATGATGGGATTATGGGGATGGAGAATGTGTTAGGCACCAAAACTACATTCATTTCCCACCGTAAGTGATTCTCTATTCATCATCTTTGTAGCCATCATCTATCCACTGCAGTATGAAGGCCTCTTCCTCATGTTTCCAACCCATACAGTCCCGAGTTTTCTTTGGCCAATTGAGGCCGCCATACTTGCTGATGTCATCCATCCATCTTGTTTTAGGTCTCTTTCGTGGATGATTTTTGATCTAGTGGGATCCATTCTATGACTGCCAAGCAAAGACCATGAGGGAATCCAGGTTCACTTACTAACTTTAACAAATGCAATCATTCACGTAAGAACTGTTGCAGAAAATGGGGCAAAATTCATTCGACAAATGTTTCCCTTAGCAACAGAAATGTTGGGCCCTCATAACTCGAGAACCGCCTGCATTGAATAATGGCTGAAGACACAACTGTCTTTACACAACTGTCCGGAGAAAAGTTGTGTTTGCTGCATGCTCCCAGATCCTCTTCAAATCCAGATAGTTGTGTAGCCGCTTTGTGTTGTTGGCAATTGTGCACAGAGACTTGCTATATAGGCTGTATAATTCCTAATAGATTTCAGATTGCAAGGCTATTTATAGCATTTTAGCATTTTCCTTACTATTGCTGTGTAAGGAAAGTCAGCAGAATAATGCTGAAGGGGAACTAAGGACTGAAATAGATTGATTTAAGTTCATTAATTGGATTTGTGGCGTAAGGGTTTTTCCAGCCAGGAACTGCTTATTTTAGTTAGTTTTGTAAATAAAAAAAAAAATAGATTACTCTGAATTCAGACAGTCCTCCTATCTGTTGGGCCCAGACAAGCCTTTCTTTCTTTCTTTCTTTCTTTCTTTCTTTCTTTCTTTCTTTCTTTCTTTTCTTTTCTTTCTTTCTTTCTTTCTTTCTTTCTTTTCTTTCTTTCTTCTCTCTTTTCTCTTTCTCTCCTCCCTCCCTCTCTCTCTTCCTCCTTCCTTCCTTCCTTCCTCTTTCTTTCTTTCTCTCCTCCCTCCCTCCTTCTCTCTCTCTTTATTTCTTTCCTTTCTTCCTCCCTCTTTTTTTCTCTTTCCTTTCTCCTTCCTTCTCTTCCTTCCTTCCTTTCCTTCCTTCCTTCCTTCCTCCTTCTCTTTCCTTCTTTCTTTCCTTCTTTCCTTCCTTTCTCTTCCTTCCTTCCTTTCTTTCTTTCTGAAATATCTTGCGGATGTGGGTGAGTGAGAGGTCCTTTTCTATCTCCAGAGCAAGTTTAGTATTTTTACGAAAGACAAGCATAAGAAAAGCGAGCCTGTTTTAATTTTTTCCTTTCCCACAAAGCCCAGTTCTTCTTTTAAGCCACAACAGAGAAGCCTCTTTCCAGTTGTAATTTACACCAGCCAGAAACCAGAGCCGCGCTTCCTGCTTACTGATAACGGTGCTGCCTTTATAACTCAACAGCTGAAAGCAATCCCCTAAGCTGGCCCGGAGAAGAGATCAAACAGATTCCCCCACCCCCTTCCCTTCTGGAGGCCACTGTTAGCCTTGTAGCCAAGGAAAGAATTTGTAAGAAAATGTCAGGTTTAATTTTTATAGAAGCCATCCATCGCCTCTTTCTTTGCAAGGGGAGGGTCTCCGAAAGTCCCCTATTTGTATTCCACGGATGAGTTTCGACGGCTGTGGAGATGCACAATGGCAGATTTTTAAAAAGAGAAGGAAGGAAGAAAATCAATTGGTTTTCTCTCTTAGCCGGAGTTTGTTTTTCTAACATTGAACTCTGCTTTCAAATGCTGAATAAATCAGGTGCTAAAAGAGCACTCAAAAGTCTGTTAGAAAAAAAAACCAAACCATATACATATATTCCAGCTTCCATTCATCTCTAAAGTTTGCTGGCTGAAGAGGTACCACCTGCCTGCCTTTTCATTCTCTTTGTAGACCACTTGAAGAAGATGATTTTGTTCAGCCCTCCCCCACTCCCGGTGAAATTCATTGTAGGGAGGAAAAGAAAGGTTTTACACTTAGGCAAGAGAAGCCAAATGTACAGGTAGAGATTTGGTGAAATCTGGCTCAAGAGCAGTAACTGCGAGAGGGATCTTGGACGATACCCTTAAACATGAGCCAGCAGTGTGAGGCAGCAGCCAAAAAAGCCAATGCAATCTCAGGTTGCATTAACAGAGGGACAGGATCAAGTTCATGTGAAGTATTAATACCGCTTTATAAATTCCTTAGTAAGACCACACCTGGAATTCTGCATCTAGTTTTGGTCACCATGTTATAAAAAAAGATGTGGAGACTTTGGAACAAGGACAGAGAAGAGCAACTAAGATGATTAAAGGCCCGAGGACCAAAACATGAAGAACGGTTGCAGGAATTGGGTATGGCCAGTCTAGAGAAAAGAAGGAACTAGGGGGGACATGATAGCAGTATTCCTATATTTGAGGGGCTGCCACAAAGAAAAGGGAGTCAAGCTATTCTCCGAAGCACCTGAAGGCAAGACGAGAAGCAACAGATGGAAACTAATCAAGGTTGACTCAGCCTTCCATCCTTTCGAAGGTAGGTAAAATGAGGACCTGGTTTGTGGGGGCAATAAGCTGACTTTGTATAAAAAAGAACACCGCTTGGGGGGCTCCAGAAAGCCCTACTAAGCAGGTATATACAAAAGTATGAAGGCTATTGCTTAATGCATTGTAAGCCGCCCTGAGTCTCCGGAGAAGGGCGGCATATAAATCGAACCAATAAATAAATAAATAAATAAGGAGAGAAGCAACCCAGGAGAACTTTCCAATGTTGAGAACAATCAACTAGTGCTTCCCTTCAAGGGTGATCCATCACTAAAGGCTTAATAATGAATAGAATAGAATGGAACGGAATGGAATGGAATGGAATGGAATGGAATGGAATGGAATGCAGAGTGCAGAGTGCAGAGTGTAGAGTGTAGAATGTAGTGGAATGGAATTAGAATAGAATTAGAATTAGAATAGAATTAGAATTAGAATTAGAATTAGAATTAGAATAGAATAGAATAGAATAGAATAGAATAGAATAGAATAGAATGCAGAATAGAATAGAATTGAATAGAATGCAGAATAGCATAGCATAGCATAGCATAGATAGCATAGCATAGCATAGCATAGCATAGCATAGCATAGCATAGCATAGCATAGCATAGCGCTGGAAGGGACCTTGGAGGTCTTCTAGTCCAGCCCCCTTCTCAAACAGGAGACCCTAAATCAATTCAGACAAGTGGCTGTCCAGTCTTTTCTTCAAAACCTTCAGTGATCGAGCACCCACAACTTCTGAAAGTAAGCTCTTCCTCTGGTTAATTGCCCTCACTGTTAGGAAGTTTCTTCTTAATTCCAGGTTGCTTCTCTCCTTGATTAGTTTCCATCCATTGGAAACTAATCAACTTGGAAAATAAGTTGTCTCCCCTTTACTTTCCATCCATTGTTTCTTGCCCTGTGTTTGACGGATCTTGGCACAATTACTCGCGTAAAAGAAGAAAAACTTCCCAAAGGGTTGCAAAAGAGCAAACGATCTCCGTGGAGCCACTAAAGATTGGAAGGGTCCAGATATTTAACCATCGCTCCTCTTTGGAGTCCTTGATGAAATCTCCTGGCTTCCTTTTGAGGCCTTCCCGCTTGAATGAATAAATATCAGCAGGTTCCTGTTTTATTGTACGGCGGAATGTAAATGAGTTTTTTCCCTCCGCTAATAATTCATAGAGAGCCCAAGATGCCTGGGTGGGTATATCTGTGCCCTGGTCTTGAAAAACGAGGGGTGAAAGAAAAGGAAACAGTTGCAGCCCGATTTTCACCCCGACGTATTTGCGGGCGGCTTTAAAATCGTTTTGGTTATTGCTAAACAAAAAAATGGCACAGAAGGAAACTGGCAGAAAGTGAACCGTTAAGGAACGGCATATCGTAATAATAATAATTATAATATGAATCAATCGGACTGTTTCCCCATCATTAATGCTAGCAAGATGCCACCTGTCGAGGCCGAAGCTTCCCCATAAACGTGCAACTGGAAGCCTTTGATGGAGGCAAGGAGAGAATGAGATTTAGGGCTTTGATAGATGGAGTGTCAGAGTGACGTGATGAAGGTTTTATCAATTCCGGTCATTTCCCTGTCTTTGGCTTGCTACCCACGGTGTCTGTGTGGTGTGTGTGTGTGTGTGTGTGTTGCCCTTTTCCCCACAGTGGCTGCTAGGCTGAGCTTTTTAAATGCTCAGCAGCGGAGATGTTGTTTCAAGAAGAAGAACTGGTGCTGAATTTTGCCGTGGGTTGAACGTGGCTCCAAGCTCAATGATTTCGGGGTCAAAAAGAAAAAGAAAGAAAGAAAAGAAAAAAAAAAGAGAGAGAGTGAGTGGAAGGGTTAATTCTAAAGAAGGAACAACTGGATTTGCAGACTTCTTCTTTGTCTTGTTGGAAGCATTGGGGAGTTTATTTGTAGGACTACTGAAGACAAGTTCAGCTAGAAACAGTTGAAACAGAGTTGGAAGAGGTCTTGGAGATCTTCTAGTCCAACCCCCTGCTCAGGCAGGAAACCCTACACCACTTCAGACAAATGGTTGTTCAGTCTCTTCTTAAAAACTTCCAGTATTGGAGCATTCACAACTTCTGGAGGCAAGTTGTTCCACTGATTAACTGTTCTAACTGTCAGGAAATTTCTCCTTAGTTCTAAGTTGCTTCTCTCCTTGATTCATTTCCACCCATTGCTTCTTGTCCTGCCCTCAGGTGCTTTGGAGAATAGCTTGACTCCCTCTTCTTTGTGGCAGTCCCTGAGATATTGGAAGACTGCTATCATGTCTCCTCTACTCCTTTTCATTAAACTAGACATACCCAGTTCCTGCAACTGTTCTTCATATGTTTTAGCCTCTAATTTCTTAAATCATCTTTGTTGCTCTTCTCTGCACTCTTTCTAGAGTCTCAACATCTTTTTTACATCATGGCGACCAAAACTCGATGCAGTATTCCAAGTGTGGCCTTACCAAGGCATTATAAAGTGGTATTAACACTTCAGAAGAAGGGGAAGGTCTCTGTCCTGCTTGTCAAATTCATCTTAATTCACTTGGAAGTGAGCTTTTCCAAAGCATGTTTGAAAATGTGATGGGGGTGGGGGGTGAGGAGGCTTCTGAATATCAGAAGTTACTTATATACTGCTTTACGGTGCTTTACAGGCGTCTCTTAAGTGGTTTACAGAGTCAGCATATTGCCCCCGACAATCCAGGTCCTCGTTTGACCGACCTCAGAAAGGATGAAAAGGATGGATATTCCTCGGTGGATGAACACGCCACTGCTAGGTCTACAGTGCCCTCTTGTCAATGGAGGGGACTTAACACATTTTTTAAAGACAGTCACAGAGTTGGAAGGGAGCTTGGAGGTCTTCTAGTCCAAGCAGGAGATCCAAAACCATGTCAGACAAACGGCTGACCCAATGATGGAGCATCCACAACTTCCGGAAGCAAGGCATTCCATTGATTTATTGTTCTTACTGTCAGGAAAATCCTCCTTAGTTCTAGGTTGATTCTCTCTTTGATCCATTTCCATCCATTGCTTCTTGTCCTGCTTTCTGGTGCTTTGGAGAATAGGTTGACCTCCTCTCTTCTTTGCGGCAACCCCTCAGATATTGGAAGACTGCTATGATGTCACCCTTGGTCCTTCTTTTCATTAGACTAGATATAGACAAGTTCTGAGGCTGTTCTTCGTATGTTTCAGCCTCCAGTCCCCTAATTTTTTTTTTTGCTTTAATTTATATGCCGCCCTTCTCCGGAGACTCGGGGCGGCTTACAATGCATTAAGCAATAGCCTTCATACTTTTGTATATTTATACAAAGTCAGCTTATTGCCTCCACAATCTGGGTTCTTATTTTACCTACCTTAGAAAAGATGGAAGGCTGAGTCAACCTTGAGCCTGGTGGGATTTGAACTTGTAGTAATTGCAAGCAGCAGATGTTAATTACAGTGCTTTAGTCCACTGTACTACAGGCTCTTCCTGTAGTACAGGAAGAGCCTGTACTCTTCCTATACTCCTCAAGTACAATTGTCTTGGTTGCTCTTCTCTGCACTCTTTCCAGAGTCTCAACGTCTTTTTTTTTTTTAAATCATGTGATGGTTCTTTTTTTATTTCTGTGGCCCATGGTTTGAAGAGTTGATTTTGAGTCTACTGTCTTCCACCTGTAAATGTACCTAAGGCAACAATTTGACCACTGATCAATTTTGGGGTCATAAGTCATTCCTTCAAAGCTGTGACCTGACTTTTTGGAGCCGTTCTCCCATTGACGGCACCGGCATCATCGTCCTATTTGATTTTCATTTCAGCACAATTTTGAATGCTAGTTGAATTTTCACCGCAGCAAATAGCTACCGTAGATTGTGACTTTGGCATAAAACCGAAGATGGCATTTAGTAGTGCCTGATCTGAACTTATTCCGGGTAGCCCTCGACTTACGATCCCAATGGAGCCCAACATTTCCACTGTTAAATGAGACAATTGTTAAATTGAGTTTTGCCCCATTTTCTGACCTTTCTTGCCACATTTGTTAAGTGAATCACTGCAGTTGTTCAGTTAGTAACATGATAGTTAAGCAAATCTGGCTTTCCCATTGACTTTGCTTGTCAGAAGGTCACAAAAGGGGATCACGTGACCCTGGGATACGGCAACTGTCATAAATACGAATTGGTTGCCAGCATCTGAATTTTAATCACAGGATCATGGGGATACTGCAACAGTCATAAGTGTGAAAAACGGTTCTAAGCAGGGGTGAAATTCACTTACCTTCCCTACCGGTTCGCAAGTGTGTGCATGCCACACACACACTCGCTTTGCTCACTTGTGCCGTCGTCTACACATACACAAAGCCTTCTGTGCATGCACAGAGGCTTAAAATGTCGCAAAAAAAAAATGATGTCATGATGTCTCCGCAAGTGGGCGGAGCCTCCTGCAGCCGCCGCTACCAGTTCGCCCAAGCCGGATAGAACCAGCTGAATTTCACCCTTGGTTCTAAGTCACTTTTTTCAGTGCCATTGTAACTTGGAACGGTCACTAAATGAACTGTCGTAAGTAAGGCCAATCTGTATAAAGGCACTCGTGTCACCAAAAAGCATAGGAACCATCACCTCGGATGGGAATATTTTCTCTGGCCAGATTTAAGGCTTAGTTGTTTACTTATTGTAAACATCGAATGACAGCCTTTTGGGAACATTAGGTCAGGAGGGCATAAATGGATGGAAAGTGAGACCAATATCTGGGGGTTTAAGGAAATATAAACAGAGCCGTTTGCTAAGAGCAAACAGTGTTAAGACCGGTTGTATCAGAACTGAACTCAGTTTATAAGCTGGCAACATAGCCACCTTAGCAGCCAAATTCGGGACAATTGTTTTCATCTAGTCCTGGACCGAATTATTATTTGACCTGCTCCTTTTAATCCAATATTAACAGGGGTCTCCAAACTTGGTAGGCTCTTAAGATTTGTGGACTTCCTGGTGGCTGGGGAATTCTGGGAGTTGAAGTCCTCCCGTGTTAAAATTACCAAGTTTGGACAACCCTGGAAAATGAAAGGTAAGCCATGAAAAAATCACAATGAATGGTCTTTTGACTCCTTAGGGCAGGGGTCGGCAACCTTAAACACTCAAAGAGCCACCAAGGTCCTAACCGGAACCCCCCCGTTCAATTCTGGAGCCAACTGGAAGTCCAGTTCCCCCACCATAGAGTCTCCTCCTAATGCGGCATCCTTCTTCCTCTGCCGACCGGAAGTCTGGTTCCCCCACCATAGAGTCTCCTCCTAGCGTGGTGTCCTTTTTCCTCTACCTATCCTAACCGAAAGCCCTATCAACTGTGGAGCCGACTGGCAACAGGGAGCCTCAGCAGAGGGGTGAAAGAGCCACATGCGGCTCCAGAGCCGCGGGTTGCTGACCCCTGCCTTAGGGAGAGCATGAATATATTAAAAAAGCAGAAATGGGCAAATCTTATTTAAATTGTTGGCCGATCTAGAACTTTCCAGCTGTTTCCCAAAGCTTTCCAAGATACAGTAGCAATACAGACAAATTGTCTTCCCCAAAGAAACTGTCATGCGGGAAAAATTCTACTGTGAGGTTGACCTGCCTTGGTTCATGTTTTTTTTTTTAAAAAAAGTTTGCTTCAGTTCAAGAAGTTGTGCTTTCATATATCATTCTAATCCAGGAATCAGCAACCTCTGGCTCTGGAACTGCATATGGCTCTTTCATCTCTCTGCTGCCGCTCCACAATTGATATGGTTTTTGATTAGGACAGGTAGAGACAAAAGGATGCCGTGCTAGGAGGAGACTCTATGGTGGGGGAACCGGATGTCTGGTCAGCAGAGGAAAAAGGATGCTGTACTAGGAGGAGACTATGATGGGGGAACTAGACTTCCAGTTCGCTCCAGAATTGAATGGGGGTTTCCAGTTAGGACCTTTGTGGTTCTTTAAGGTTGCTGACCCCTGCTCTAGTCTTATCATTTTGTAGTCTAATCTACAAAAAAAGCTGGACCATTTTAACCATTGTTCTACCTTCCAAGATAGAATGAACTAAATAAGACAAGAGGAGCTAAATCATGAATTCGAACTCCTAGCTTTCAGAGCGGGTTGAAAACCTCCCCAAAGTCTGAATTGGGTTTTTGTGATACAGAATCCAATTCAGACTTTGAGGTATGTCCAACCACCTCTGAAAGCTAAAAGTTCAAATTTAGGATTTAGCTCCTCTCGCCTTTTTAGATTTGCAGGAACTGAGCCTTGGTAGTACAGTGGTCTAAGGCACCCTGTTATTAAGCTGGTTATTAAGACCAGCTGCCTGCAATTACTGCAGGTTCGAATCTCGCCAAGGCTCAAGGTTGACTCAGCCTTCCATCCTTTCTAAGGTAGGTAAATTGAGGACCCAGTTGTGGGGGCAATAAGCTGACTTTGTATAAATATACAAAAGGATGAAGGCTATTGCTGAGCACATTGTAAGCCGCCCTGAGTCTCCGGAGAAGGACGGCATATAAATCAAATAATAAAAAAAAAAACTGATTATGTCTGGTCTAATGAAGAGAAGGGGGCGGGGACATGATATTTGAGAGGCTGTCACAAAGAAGAGGACAAATTATTCTCTAAAGCACCTGAGGGCAAGACAAGAAGTAAAAGATAGAAACTTATGAAAGAGAGAACTTAGGACAAATTTCCTGACAGTGAGAACAATTAATCAGTGGAACTACTTGCCTCCAGAAGTTGTGGGGGCTCCATCTTTTAAGAAGAAATTGGACAGCCATTTGTCCTGAAGGATATATGGCAGTGATGGCAAACCTCTTTAGCACCAAGTACCCAAACCAGAACATGCACGCATGCTGGAGCACCGAAAACCCAAAGACCACCTTGTCTTTGGGATTCTGGCACACACATGCGGGCTGGCTAGCTGGTCTTCGCATGAGCTGGAGTGCTGGAAACCCAAAGACCATGTACACCGGAAACTGGAAAATCAGTTGGTCTTCGGGTTTCACCCGCTCTGGTGCGTGCGAAGAGCAACTGGCTGATGCGCATGTGTGTGCTGGAAACTAGAAGAACAGCTGGTGACGGCACGCATGTCCACAGAGAGGGCTCTTGAAGGGACCTTGAAGGTCTTCTAGTCCAACCCCCTGCTCAACCAGGAGACCCTATACCAGCTGGGTCTTTGATAGCTTTCCATCTGTTATTTCTTGTCTTGTCCAGGTGCTTCGGAGAACAGAGCAGAGGCTGTCTTTTGTGACAGCCTCTGAAATATCATGTCACCCCTAGCTTTTCTCTTCATTAGATTAGACATCACCAGTTCCTGCAACAGTTCATCATATGCGTGCTTACATATTGGCTTCCAGCTTCCATCTAAAAAGTTGTGTCACCTTTCTTACTTGAGTGTCTTTTTTCCCTCTCACCCCCAGTTAACAGCCACATAAGAGTTAGACTTTGAGATTTAATTGGGAAGGAGGAGATCTCCTAGCGAGAAGATGCCTGCTGCTTATATATATATGTGGGGAGTGACCTGGAAGCTTTCGAAAGAAGCCAACGAGAGCTTCCCGCTGTTTGAGGACACTGGGAACAAGCTGGAGATGGGAGAGACGGGGGTAAAAAAAAAGAAAGAAACACTCGATTTCAAATTATCTCAGTTCCAAGCACAGAAGAGGCACGTTTTTTCCAGAACAGAGGTTTTGCCAAGAGATGTGGTCAATTGACCATCTGCTAAGTCACTCTAACAGATGGCATCCTTGGATATCTAAACAGGCTTTTCCTATTCTTGTTATTCTGAAGGGTGGACTTTCTCTACCACTTAGTCACATAATGTTTCTGGCTGTTTCTACTCTGGAGAAGAGTCGGATGAGAAGAACTGCCAGCCTGGAGGCTTATAAAATCTCCAAAGGTGCCCTTGTCATTTTTGGAAGATGCTCTCAAATGTTTTTAGGGACGCTGTGACTCACTGGCTAAGACTTTGAGCTTGTCAATCGAAAGGTCGGCAGTTCAGCAGTTCGAATCCCAAGTGCTGCGTAAGGGGGGGAGCTCCCGTTACTTGTCCCAGCTTCTGCCAACCTAGCAGTTCGAAAGCACGTAAAAAATGCAAGTAGAAAAATAGGGACCACCTTTGGTGGGAAGGGAACAGCGTTCCGTGTGCCTTTGGCATTTAGTCATGCCAGCCACATGATCACGGAGACATCTTCAGACAGCGCTGGCTCTTCGGCTTTGAAACGGAGATGAGCACTGCCCCCTAGAGTCAGGAACGACTAGCACATACAGTATGTGCGAGGGGAACCTTTTACCTTTACCTTTACCTCAATGTTTTACAAGACATTGACTGACTGAGCCGCAGAGGAAACCCAGTTGAATAATCTGCTGTCAGACTGCTGTGATGGTTGCAAAGTTCACTTATGTTGCAACACATTTCTAAGCTGAGCTTTGGAAGGAGTGTGAAGAAAAAAATCCTTTCCCACGGTATGTGAGTAACATTGTTCATAAGGATCTGTGAGAACATGGGTATCCCTGCCCATTATTAGGAACCAGTTAAAATTTCTTCAGCCATTAAAAGGATTGTCAATCCGCCCGGGGCTCAAATATATACCGTGTTTCCTCGAAAATAAGACCGGGTCTTATATTAATTTTTGCTCCAAAAGACACATTAGGGCTTATTTTCTGGTTAGGTCTTATTTTGGGAGAAATACGGTAGTAAATGCATCCATCTGGCTGACAATCTTAACTGGGGGTTATTTTGGGAGTAGGGCTTATATTACGAACATCCTGAAAAATCATGCTAGGATTTGTTTTCTGGTTGGGTCTTATTTTCGGGAAAACAGGGTAGAAATCAGAGTAACCGGATTGGAAGGGACCTTGGAGGTCTTCTAGTCCAACCCCCAGCTCAAAGAGGAGACCCTATACCATTTCAGACAAATTGTTATCCAATCTCTTCTTAAAAACCTGCAGTATTGGAGTACCCACAACTTCTGGAGGCAAGCTGTTCCGCTGATTAATTGTTCTCCCTGTCAGGAAATTTCTCCTTAGATCTAGGTTGGGTCTTTCCTTGATTAGTTTCCATCCATTGTTTCTTGTCTTGCCTTCTGAAGTTTTGGAGAATAGGTTGACTCCCTCTTCTCTGTGGCAGCCCCTCAAGGCTATGATACAATGTCACCCTTAGTCCTTCTCTTTGTTAGTCTCGACCTACCTAGTTCCCTCAATTGTTCATCATTATGTTTTTGCCTCCACTTCCCCAATCATCTTTGTTGCTCTTCTTGGCACTCTTTGTAAGAGTCACAACATCTTTTCTTACATTATGGCGACCAAAACTGGATGCAGTATTCCAAGTTTTGTTTTTGTTTTGTTTTGTTTTTATTGGATTTATATACCGCCCTACTCCTGAAGGACTCAGGGCGGTGAACAGCCACAGAATAAAACATATAAATACAAAAATTTAAAATAGAATAAAAACAAATTAAATAATTTGGCTGAGACAAATTTAAAATACCCAATAATTTAAAAACAAATTAAAATTTACATTTAATAGGGGAAAAGATTTATTTATTTATTTATTTATTTATTTATTTATTTATTTATTTATTTATTTATCAAATTTCTATACCGCCCTACTCCCGAAGGACTCAGGGCGGTGAACAGCCAAGATAAAATACAGATAATACAAATATTAAAAAAATCCCTTAAAATTATTAAATATTTCGGCCGAAACACAGATTAAAACACCCAATTTATAAAATCACAAATTAAAAAATTTAAAAAATTTAAAAAATGGGAGTTAGGCCAGGCCAGCTTGCTGAAATAAGAAAGTCTTGAGTGCGTGATGGAAGGTGCGCAGATCCGGGATCCTCCGTATCTCCAGGGGGAGCTCGTTCCAGATCGTAGGTGCCCCCACAGAGAAGGCTCTCCCCCTGGGGGCCACCAGTCGACATTGTTTGGCCGACGGCACCCGGAGGAGCCCCTCTCTATGGGACCAACAAGTGTTGGTCTCACCACCGCAGTATAAATTACTTCACATAATTTTGATGCTATCCCTCAGTTGATGCAGCCTATGACACTGAGTGATCCATCACAAGGGTTAAAAAAAGGGAAATCCATTTTCAGCAAGAGTTACTGATGTGCTGTAGAGCATGTAAGAAGGGAGCATGTAGAGCCTCCAGGTGCCAGCGCAGGTCTTTTCCCTGTTCCCGTTCCTTCTCCAGACAGCTTTTGGATTTGCATCCCACTCACCCAAACGTGAAGAGATCAAGAGGTAATAAAGCACAGAGATAGTAAAGCACATTTTCTTCCCCCTTGCTAGCTGCAATGGGCTTCTCGTCAGCCAGGTGCAGCTATATTGATGGCTCATCTTGAAAGACGGACAAATAAACATTGAAGCATCTCATCCCTTTTCCTTCTGGGTTACAATTGTCTCCCTGAAAACTGACATCGAAATCTTTTTATCGTAGCCATTGTGATATTATTTTTTCCTGGTTTTCTTTAAAAAAAATAATAACTGGGACGTTACTTTCACTTCTGCCAGACTTTGCTAAAAAGGAAAGTAATTCTTATTAGGCTCTTTGTATTGTTTTTCCTTCCTTCCTTCCTTCCTTCCTTCCTTCCTTCCTTCCTTCCTTCCTTCCTTCCTTCCTTCCTTCCTTCCTTCCTCCCTCCCTCCCTTTCTTAGTTTCTTTCTTTCTTAGTTCCTTTCCTTTCCTTTCCTTTCCTTTCCTTTCCTTTCCTTTCCTCTCCTCTCCTCTCCTCTCCTCTCCTCTCCTCTCCTCTCCTCTCCTCTCCTCTCCTCTCCTTCTTTCCTTTCCTTTCCTTTCCTTTCCTTTCCTTCCCTTCCCTTCCCTTCCCTTTCCTTTCCTTTCTTCCCTCCCTCCCTTCCTCCCTTTCTTAGTTTCTTTCTTTCTTTTCCTTCCTTCCTTCCTCCCTCCCTCCCTTTCTTCCTCCTTTCCTTTCTTCCCTCCCTCCCTCCTTCCCTTTCTTATTTTCTTTCTTTTCCTTCCTCCCTCCCTCCCTCTCCCTTCCTTCCTTCCATTTTTTTATTTTTGCTTCATTGTTTTGAGCCACCCAGAATCCTCTGAGAATCAGGCAAGTTTAATAAGTTGTTATTATGGCTGGTTACACAAAAGGACCTGAGATAGACAGATGTTGTTTTTTTGTTGGCGTTACAGATATCGTCACAGGATGTAAGCCATCCTGAGTCAATCTGCCTTCTGCAATTGACTGATGGCGATTCTGTCAGTGCTGATGGGGTTCAAGCGATGCGCCAGTTGTTTTTCAGATTGTATCCAAGGTGCCCATTACTATTGGCATTATACCCCAATAAATGTTGGAGGCAGCTTGAAGGGAGTGGTCAAAAGTCATCCAGTGTGTCCTGTGGGTCAACCTGGAACTTCCAATCCTGGACTAGTGCTTTTAACTATTGTGCTACATGGTCTTTTTTTTAATTAAATAATTACACTGTTAACCAAAATCCTATATAGGAAATTCTGGCAACAAAACTGTAGGAACGCACCACATTTTCAACCCCATATTTTTAGTGCAAGTTATTAATAAGCCATAAAGGTTTTTAAAACAATATTTCCCACACGTCTCTCCTTGACTCCCTGTAAATGCTTTGTCCCCGCTGCTCCGTTGCCTTCTCATAAGACGCCGTTTCGTCCTTGCGGATCAAATCCTGTCATGTAATTTTATTAATTCCCGTGACCTCTGAAGGTCAGCCATTTTCCATGTGAAAAGAATAGCTGCCTTTTGTGGCTCGCAAATCCATACTTCACACCAGCTTATGGCAAAATTTGGCCATGCAGGGAAGGATCATTTATGTAACCTGATTATACAATGGATCAGGCCACCAGTGTCTGTCTCCTTGTTGCATTTGTCCTCCTTGTCCCCCATCTTGCCTCCAATAAATTTGCTCCTGAGTGAGGTGGTCATGTTTGTGCGTGTCAAAATGAAGGGCAAGATTTATTGTCATTATTGACAAGAGTCTAGACAGTCACTTATCTGAAATGGTGTAGGTTCTCCTGCTTGAGCAGGGGGCTAGACTAGAAGACCTCCATGGTCCCTTCTATTCTATTCTATTCTATTCTATTCTATTCTATTCTATTCTATTTCTATTCTATTCTATTCTATGCTATGCTATGCTATGCTATATGCTATGCTATGCTATGCTATTCTATTCTATCTATTCTATTCTATTCTATTTATTCTATCTATTCTATTCTATTCTATTCTATTCTATTCTATTATTCTACTTGAATTCAACTTGAAGGCTTTACCTTTATAGATATACCACAGGTAGTTTTGCAAGTGTTTGTGGTGCCTCCAAAACAAGGCATTTAGAAAGCAGCAGAGAAGCAGCTTTGAATCTTCAACTATATTTTCAACTACACCAGCCTGAAAATGGTATTTTAGTGCCCTCCTACTTAAATCAATGGAAGATTCTATCCTATCCCTATCCCTATCCCTATCCCTATCCCTATCCCTATCCCTGTTCTTCCATTCCATTCCATTTCATTCCATATTTTCTATTCTATTCTATTCTATTCTATTCTATTCTATTCTATTCTATTCTATTCTATTCTATTCTATTCTATTCTATTCTATTCTATTCTAGCTGTATGTCTAATGACTGGAATTGCCCAGGTGTTAGAATAGAACTTAGACTTAGAACTTAGAATAACTTCGTTGTCACTTTGAATGTACACTAATCGGCATACATTCAAATGAAATTTCATTGCATACAGCTCTCAAAGCGTCACCACATCCAATATACACAGCATAAACATGACAATAAATAAATAAATAAAAATGCATATAACTGCATATGACACAGAGAAACACCACAGTCTAGTTCTGATGTATACATGTACATGGCGAGAGAAACAAATCTTGTGAGTTTACAGACGGATGGCATAGGGAACAAAGCTGTTACAGAATCAGGCAGTCCTGCTAGAAGTACTTCGAAACCTCCTCCCAGAGGGGAGTAGCAGAAACAGACCATGATGTGGGTGTGTGGAGTCTCTCACTGTGTTTCAAGCTCTAAGGACATAGCGCTTATAAGCAGCATCCTGAGTTAATGGGAAGCGAGCTTCCTATAAACTTCTCAGCTGTCCTCACTACTCTCTGTAGGGACTTTCTATCCGAGGCTCTGCAGCCACCAAACCGAACAGGGATGCAGTTTGTTAAAACACTCTCAATCATGGCTCTGAGAAAAGTGGCCGGGACAGAAGGAGAAAGAGGTGCTCTCCTCATTTGACGCAGGAAATGCAGACTCTGGTTTGCATGCTTCACTAAGGATGATGTGTGGGAGAGATCAGTTCAGATTGTTAGTTATCTGCCCCCCCCCCGATAATTCGTACTCTTGACCATGTCTTCAGCTGCATTCTTCATTGCCTTGATGGTATTTCCTCCCCTGAGTTTGGGTTTTAAGATCTTTCTTCATGCTCACGATGTCTTCACTTCTAACCTTCTTCTTGACTTCAGTGTTCTTGGTGTTCTTGTACCATGTAATTCTTGATTTACGAATGCAACTGAACCCGGATTTTCTGTTGCTAAGTGACGCAGTTGTTAAGTCAGTTTTGTCCCATTGGACAACCTGTTTTTACCCCATTTGACAACCTAGTAACAGGGTTGTGAAAGGAATCTGGCTTCCCCAATGACTTTGCTTGTCAGAAGGACGATAAAGGGAACCTGGTGACCCCTGGGACGCTGTGGCCGTCAGGAATATAAACCAATTGCCAAGCTTTGAAATTTTGATCGTGTGATCACGGGGATGCTGCAATGGTTGTTAAGTGTGAAAAATGGCCACACGTCACTGCTTCAACTTCAAATGGTCACTAAGCAAACTGTTGTAACTCAAGGACTTCCGGTTTTGGAATACACCTTCCAATTTTAGAATAAATTTGGGTTTCTTTGAGCAACTGTCTCACTTAGCAACAGAAAGTTTGGGCTCAATTGCGGTCGTAAGTCAAGGACTATCTGTATAAAGCATCTATTGGACAGGATTTTACAGATATTCCATTCTGATAGGTATATAACAGTAGTGAAAATCCTACATGTCTTTTTCCTTTCAGTCTTTCTCTGTCTCCCCCCCCCCCCCGCCACCACTATATTTTTTTTTATGTCCTTTCCAGGGTCAAACGCAATTAAATTGTCCTGAGATCCTTGGGGAGAAAGAACAGGATAAAAAAATGGGAATGAATTGTCCGGTGTCCTAATGGAGTTGAAAATACACAACTGCTTCACTTTAAAGATTGGGATTACAATTTGGTGATTCCCCGGGATGGGAACACGACTCTCTTTCAGCATAGATCAAAAACATTTCTCTATGACTTTGCTCCTTTTTTTTTTTTGACCTTGAAACTCCCAAGAATGGGAGAGAGGGTATCCAAACTCAAGTTTGGAAAAAAAAAATGCAGGAATTCGATCTGTATCGGATAGGCATCATCATCATCATCATCGTCCTGAATATTTCTTTTTTTTTTCACACACCCGACATTTACCTCGTATATGCAAATCTCTTCACACGTGGGCAACCATTTGCCTTTACCTTGACAAAATTGATTTTTTTAAAAAAGTTGTAAGGTCAGCAATTATTTCCTTCAATGTTTCTTCTTTCCCGGCTGCCCACTCTTCCCCTTTCGGTTAAAACCTGGGCTGCAATCAAACCATTTACGTGTAGCATCGTGTCATTTTTCAGTTCTTTGTTTCCAGAAAGAGCAAGCAAGTCTCTCTGAGAGGAATGGGAGCGTTTTATTCCCATGCGCTTCCCTCATCAAAATTGACCTGGACTAAAATGACTTTATTTCCCCCCTCCCTTTTTTTTTTGACCCTTTTAAAAATTCCTTTTTCTTCTTCTTCTGCTCTGATTCGGAGTTCTCTCGAAAATGCTGCTGAGAGTCACTTGATTGCAATAGTTTGCAAGGTTAAAACAAACAAAAACAAAACAAAACAAAAACACGTTTAGTAACAGAATAAGGCCATTCCTATATGACCTACCCA
The DNA here is from genome assembly GCF_029531705.1 of Pantherophis guttatus. Next base: position 510,720 of record NW_026844056.1, on the reverse strand, counting down.
TAGCACTTAAACAAAAACAAGAAACTCAGTTCTGTGTATTCACAAGAGGTGAGGTGCGTAGTGCAGAAATTGGATAGATGGATGGATAGATAGATGGAAGGTAGGTAGGTAGGTAGATAGGCAGATAGGGGAGGGAGGGAGGGGGAGGGAGAGAGAAAGACAGACACACACACACACACACACACACACACACACACACACAGAGAGAGATAGGTAGGCAGATAGGGGAGGGAGGGAGGGAGGGAGAGAGAGAGAGAGAGAGAGAGAGAGAAACAAACAGAGAGAGAAAGACAGACACATAGAGAGAGATGATAGATAGATAGATAGATAGATAGATAGATAGATAGATAGATAGAT